>WNGS01006636.1:849806-874281 GCA_020271785.1 Procambarus virginalis | reverse complement strand
ACTTAGCACCCAGTTGATAAGTCCCCGTCGGCCTTGCCGTTTGAGTGTTTGCATTAATGATATGACATTTGTGATCAGATGTATGTTATCACATGTGTGTTCTTGTTGCAAGGTTTCAATGGCGGTTCTCGAATCTGTATGTATGATAACATGTTGTTGGTGTTCAGCAAGAGCATGTTCTAAAGCCTTTTGAATGGCTAGCATCTCTGTAAAGTCGAACACCCATTTGAGAGCCTCCTACTATCTACAGAGTTTCCTGCTTTCCTGTGCTCCGGTTTCTTGTCCCTGCTGGTCTACTGATCCATCTGTGAAGTAAGTGAAGCTGTCTGATGCCAAATTTGCTTTATATGCATCTGTGCAATGTTACGTAGCAGATGAGAATTTGTCTGGGTCTTTTTTCCGTCAATAACTATAATCTTAAAGTTTGCTGGTGGAGATTTCCAAGAGGCTTGCATACAAAGTCTGCATGTATTTTCGTCGACACCCTTCTCAGTGACTGTGTTTGTTATATCGAATGTATTAATGGTGTTATCGCACAATGGGTCCACCTGTTGCTATTGGAGGCTCTTCTGTCCCGAGTATGCACACATCAATTGCACACCCTATGAACTAGCTGTCACTTGGCTCAATCCTAATACTATGGTACACTAATTCTAGCATGCTACAATATTATGGATACAGGATGGTGGTGCCACAATAATCAATTAGTGGGTGAGGAACCGGTATCAATCAGGATACATAATAATCAGTTAAGGTCCTCAGATACCCACCACATATATGCCATATAAAAATACCTACTGTTCCACAAAAATGGTGTACACCGGTAGTTACGATCTATCACACATAAACATGGTTACATTACTTCCCAGAAGCTTACAAGGTCCTTAGACCGAAAATATCGGCCACAAACATGAGCAGATCAAGTGCACCTGCCCCTGCTGATAAGCCAGAGAACAATAAGCTGGCGACGGGCGCCGAGCCGCGATAGGCACTGTATTACATTGCAAGTAAACCATCAGTACTCTTTCAAAAATTATAACCACAGAAAAAGACATTTACAAGTAAATAAATCCTTGAACATTCACCGAACTAATTAAGTATCACAAAGTACAACTCTTGGTATAACATAAGAGCAATATATAAACATACAAGAGAACACATAATCATATGCCAAAATATACAGAGAGAATTTCTATCTTCAGGACTTTATACTGCTGACTCCGACCGGTTAGCAAAGGGAGAGGGGCTAGAGATAGTTAGGCAGTTAAGGAAGGATTCAAAGAACTTGCCAGGTCAAACTGCCACTCAGTTCTATTAGACATTGTGAATTAATACATATTTATAAATCACTACAAATGAAATATCATATATACAACAATCTCAAAACCCTGTTATACATGGAGGTATGGCAATATTCATCAGTGTGGTGAATATTGCCATACCTCATTAGCCTACTGCTCTAACTTCTAATACAGAATGTATCTGTAAACACATATAGTATTCATATAGCAATATTACTGTCACACATATATGCATCAGACATAATGAAAGCAATACCGGATACACATTAAGCATTGCCAAGAATAGATAATTTATATGCAACATATTAGTGAATACTAGGCTATACGGCCTTGTATCACCATAAGGTATGATATCAGCATATACCAGTCATACCATGATCCTAATGGTGTATGCGAGGTCATAACATCCCTCCATCGCAAGATATGTGTACATGGTGGTACAGTGAACACGGTTACAGTGTATACATCCCTTCTGACATGGACAGCAAAACAATATCATGAATATATTCACAATCAAGTATTAGTCATTAGCCGCACAACATTTAGTGCAAGCCTAATAATTCAGCATCAATAATACAGCATCATAAAAAACGGCATATATAATACAGCATCAAGTTCACATAATCACTCCAATGGTTGTAACCCACAGTCAAATTCTCCTCCTCATAAATTGCCTAGACACAACAGTCCAAGTCCAACCACTGCCGCGTGTTGGCACTGCAGAAAATCAAACCACTTAGCAAAGGACTACTGGTCCGCACCTCTGTCATCACCTCCTAGACAATTTTATCCTTATCCTTGTCAATCCAATAACTCAACATTTCCATAATGCAAGTACCATAAACAACTTGGCCCCCACACAACAGATTGCAGAGCTCGATAAAGGTCGCCCCCAGTTTGTGGTCCCCATGGTCAGACTTGGCAGGGCACGCAGCATTCAAGACAGTAACAGTATTCCCGTAATTTTAATAATCACTCCAACTACAATACCATGTCACAGAACCCAAGAGCTCAGACTGTTCACACCACATCGTCTGGAGAATCTCAAAGCAACTTTCAAACCCAATCAAGGTAGCCAGTACTTGTGCCCCTCCCTGTTTATTCAATAGCTGCCCAAAACAGATTTGGACACTAGACAGTGGAGGACACTAACAAAAGACCAGTTGTAGATGTTGACGAAGCCCAAGTGAATTTGACCCAGACCAGACACAGACACCCTAAGCAACGTAAGTTACAAACAGTAAATTGTACAGTTTTTAGTGATAGTCCTCTAGTATCGGCTCTGTCCATGGTCTTCGTAGATACAGGTGCCAAAATAAATATTGTCAAGACTTCAGCTCTTAGAAATATTGCAAGTAAGCACTCTGTTACAGTGAGTGAGTCACCAATAACTTTTCTGAGTGATGTTTCTGGGAATAAAGTAACAGTCAAGGGGAAAATAAACCATCCACTCAAGTTAAAGGACATCATGCTTTCTATAACATGCCTAGTTGTGAACAGTATCAACTTTCCTGGTGACATATTACTAGGGTTGTACACCATGATTGATGAAAATATTGCATTGTTTCCCCATCGTTGGAACATTAGTATTAAAGACAATGTCATTCCATTGTGTAGTATGTATAGAATGGATCATGAGTTCAACCATCAGGAAGATTATGTTTATTTGTTGACAGCCGACTTGCCAGCATTGGTTTGTCAGGCCCATGTCACAGTAACATACCCGAAAAAACAGGCATTTAATTGAAGCATCGTAGTTGTGTGGTTGCTCAAGAAGTGAGTATGGAGACTTTCTGGATGGGGACGCCCTAACGGATAATCATTGTCATGCTCGCCTTGCGGCTTCCATCTCTGAGGTCAGTGGTTCTACGGCTGCTGTAACTGTGCTGCACTCTCACTCGCTCACAAGAGTTAGAGTTAAGACTGAGGGAGTGCACGAGTTATCGGATATCATTGCAAACAGTGAAACGTGTACATATGTCGAACCTTCCTCTCATGTAGTGCAGGATGGTACCGTTACATTGTACGTTGTAAACACTAGCAGTGCCAACATCCATCTCCTATCTGGCACTCACGTTGTAGATTTTGCCCATTACTGGTTAATGGTGCGAGTGGTGGATGATGTCTCCGCTGAGCATGGTGTATGTGCACTCACACAAGGAGAATGTGGATCTCAGCCAGAGGCGCAAGTGCAACACCTCAATCCTACTGGTTTCCCCTGACTCCATGGTTCAACTTTTAGGAAATTTTGAACAAGAATAGCGCAGCTATAATTTTACTTTAACAGTAACTTTATTTTAACAGTAACTTTACCGGCGAAACGTTTGATCTTACATCTCTTATTACTCATAAAATTCCTCCTGTGCCAGGAACTAGACCAATTTATGTACAAGCTTATTGTTTACTACATTCTCAGAGAGCAGAAACTGATAGACTTATAGAGGAAATGTTACAGGATGATGTAATATAGCAAAATAATTCACCAAGGAATACTCCATTGATTATCGTTCTAAAACGAGATGGGACATAGAGACCAGAAACGACTATCAGAAGCATAACAGAGTAACTAAACCTGACTGTTTCCCACTGCGTCCTAAATGATTTGTTGTAAAACATAGGTTGAAACAAGGTATTCTCAACTTTAGATTTGTTGCAAGGATTCTGGCAAATCCCATTTGATGAGGAACGTAAACAGGTGAAAGCCTTTAGTATTCCTAATGGTCATTTTCATTTAAAGAGAATGCCATTTGGTTTGCAGAGCAGCCTAATAACCTTTTCTAGGCTCATGACAAACCAATTTCATAGGTTGATAGGTAGTACTCTTCGAGTTTACCTTGATGATCTCATAATAATAATGCAAGATGTTCAGACTCACTTCCAGAACCTTGAGAAAGTACTTGCAAAAGTAGCGACAGCAAATTAAAAAAAAAATAAAACTCTCAAAGTGCTAATTTTTAAAGAAGATTAACTTCTTAGGTCATACAGTTACCCCTTCAGGAAATACCTTGAATGAATACAAAATTATTGCTGTCCGTGACTTTCCAATGCCATGTAATGCAAAAGCCGTAAGACCGTTCACAGATCTTGTTGGATTTAATCGTTCATTTATTGCTGGGGTTTCTCTGTCATAGCAGCCCAACTTTACAAGTTGCAAAGAAAAGATGAACCTTTTGTTTGGGAAGAAGCTCAATAAGAGTCATTCAATAAACTCAAAGCAGCACTGATCACTGCACCCGTCCTTAAGTACCCAGATTTTTCTAAATCTTTCATGTTAGTCACAGATGCTAGTGATGTAGGTTTGGGTGCTGCACTACTTCAAACCGAAGGTCACAGAGATCACGCAATAGCTTATGCTAGCCATGAAATATCTAAAGAAGAGAAAAATTATAGGGTAACTGAGCGTGAAGCTTTAGCAGTTGTGTGGACACTGAAACATTTCAGGGATACAATTTATAATTATCCTTTCCATGTTCTTACAGATCATCAACCATTAATTCCTTTGTTTAAGAATAAGAATCACGTGGGAAGGTTTACTAGATATTTGCTCACTATTCAAGAGTTCAACCCAACATTTGGTTATATCCCAGGAAAACAAAATGTTGTAGCTCATGCTTTTTCTTGACACATAGCTGCAATTCATGTAAATTACCCAGCATTAGACACTACAGAAGTTGAGACAGAACAGAGACAATACCCTATAAGGGCACCTGTCATTATGGTCATTATGTTTTTGACTAAGCAAGATTCTCGTCCGATTCACTAACCCTCAGTACCATTGAAAGAGTTAGTGTTGATAGACAATTTACTGTGTAGAATAGTGAAGCTAAAGACCCCCCCCACGGAAGTGCTGTCAGTTAGTCTGACAGTCTGACATCTGACAGTTGACATTAACTAACATCTGATGTTAGTCTGACATCACTATTAGTACCAAATGTGTTAAAGATTATCAATGATGCTCCTGCTAGCCATGCTCAAAATGGCTAAAAAGATTGCCTATTATGTTTATAGATGTTTAATCTGTTTACAGCATAAGAGACAATTAAGTCATGGAACCAAACCCTATTCATGTGTACCGAGCGACTAAAGCACCATAGGAACGAGTATCAATGGATTTGTTGACAAATTTTGCAGACACAGAAAAGGGGAACAAACACTTGATCGTAATGGTTGATAACTTTTCCCGTTATTGTAAATTAGTTCTTATCCAGAACAAAACAGCTGAAACCATAGTCAGTGCAATCCATGATCATATAATTTGCAGATACAGTATGCCTAAAGTTATCCTTTCAGACAATGGTCCCGAGTTCAGTAATAGTATATTGAATAGTTTGTGTAATTTATTAAACATTAAAAAATATATATTATGCCATATATACAGTAAGTAACGGGTTAGCAGAGCGAACTAACAGGAAAGTGTTAGATGCTTAGAGAGTCACTTTGAATTTTGATAATAGTAATTTGGATCAATTCGTTCCCATAGTACAGTGTGCCATAATATTTTCAATTAATGCCTCAACAGGAGAAACCCTTCATGCTATTCTTTATGGCACAGATAAGATCCTTCCTAATGAATTGAATAGTGCACTCAGTGTTCCTTTGTATAACTCAGTTGATTATGATCAAGTAAAGCGTAGACATATGCAACTAGTTTTCAAGAAAATACAAGAACATTTGTCTAATGCAACAGCAGAGTTTACTCGAGCAAGAAATGCACAAGTTAAGCCCAGTAAGATAACTGTCACATCTGTAATAATGGAACTTGACCAACACAGGTCTGGCCCTGTGTTCAAGATAACTAAGAAATTTTTGGGTCCATATAAGGTAATAGATCTAATCAAGAGTAACAAGTACAAACTTAAGAATCTGTTATCAGGAAGAGCATATAAATGAACACTTAGACCACATGAAGTTGGCTAAAATGACTGGCGATGAGACTGATGCAGATGGTAATGAAGTTACCCAGACAGATTCTTCTATTGGGACACCACCTACTGTGGTTGACAGACCAGTTGACATAATGCTTCCTCATGCCAACAAATATAATCTTAGATCTAAACCTTTAGTCTCTACTGTGCACTCACCCCAAGTCCACTGTCTAGATGCTAACGAGATTAACAACCCAGTTGAGAGTCTGACATATGCAGTTTCATATGTTCCTGACCTTCAGTCAGAGCCAGAGTTGTATAGTGCTCTTGAACTAGGTGTTTACATTGGCAGAATGTGTAATTAAGTGCAGTCATCCTTCTGTTTCTGTTTCGCCAAACCAGAAAACTATAGAGTCCTGGACGAATGAGTTCTCTTCTTTGTTGCCTTACTTCCCAGTACTTCTACCTCGTGTCCTATTATTGTCGAGAAAAGCATTTACTTTTGCAATGTATTTATTTTGTTCAAATTTGTTTTGTTTCTTAATCATATGCCAGTGTGAAGTCTACTGTGCCATTTGTGTTGTTACAGTTAATGTCTTCAAGAGCTTTCTTAGTGTTGTAGCAACCACATTAAGGTCTGGGATTCCTGACAAGGAATAGCTCCTGTCACCCCAGAGTTGACTGACTGACTGCTATCACCAAGATGTTAGCCTTCTCGGTCCAATCCTTGTAAATATTTTATAGTGTACATATTTGTTTACTTTCTTGAAATATAAATTCATTGTAGTTGTTAGGTTATGCTCGTGATCCATTTAGTTTCAGATGAGTGTCTTGTATTATTTCCAAGCACATGTCATTGACACAAGATGTGGATAATTTTTTTTACACAATATTTTCTGAGTATGTATTGTTCATACCTGATGATTAGACATGCATATGTTCTTCATGATCTTGTTCTAATTAAGCATTGTTACCATCACCTTTTGTCACAAGATGTTTCACTGAGTAAGACTATGTTATAATTTTTATGTGAACATGCCAAGCTGTGTCAGCATAAACGCACACCTGTCCTGTCATATATTGTGTTATCTGGTCTTTTACATTGTAAGACATTAAGCAAGCCACCGAGGTCCTTCAGAATCAATGAATTAGAAAGCCAGAGATTTGTCGACAAGGGACGTCGACTTAGTAGCGTGTCCGAGAGGTGTCAGTCTCCAAATTTTAGGTTGGAGTATAGCCAATCACAGAGGCGGTAGGCCTCTGACGTCACACACCATAGAGCCGGTGGGTGCCTGCTAAAGTGGACGGCACCAGTACTTAGCTAGGACTAGAGTACGTAGAACCTCAGTTGTGTTGGACCTATATTATTATCTCCTCTCAATAAAGTCCTGTGAAGCTCTAGTGTGATCTCTACAGTCCTAAGTAAGAGCCATCTCCAATACTCCAACCAACAAACAACAAAGTTGAATATATCTTGTATTTAAACACTGTCAAATCTTGTAATGAAACATGCCGAACCTTGTATTGTAACATTTACTGCTACACCTTGTATTGCAACGCTTACTGCTACACCTTGTATTGCAACGCTTACAGCTACACCTTGTATTGTAATACTGCAACACCATGTATTGAATACTTCCACACCTTGTAATGTAACAGTTACTGAATCTATGTTTTATTGTAACACTTACCGCCACACCTTTAATGTAACAATGACTGCCTCACCTTGTTTTGTAATAATAACTGCCAGATCTTTTATTATTATGCTTACTGTCACTCCTTTTATTGTTACACTTACTGCCACACCTTGCGTTGTAACACTGTTTTACCTTGTATTGTAGCAATGTCACACCTTGAGGAGGTACTATTACCCTTATTGTATTGAAGCACTGCCTCACATTGTATTGTAACACTGCCACACCGTGTACTGTATCATTGTCACACACACATTATGTTGTAACACTTCCAGCCACACCTTGTGTTGTTACACTGCCTGTTACGGCCTCCTAGAGCTGGTATCCGGTTCACGTCTCCTCTGTGGACATAAAAGTCATTAGCCTGACAGAAAGTATACAAGGAGAATATTGGATGGTAACCTCTCACCGTGGAACTGTGAAATGTAATCGGATGCACAATCTAGATGGCGTTGATATCATTACGTCACTCACCAGTGGATATCACCATCGACCTCACCTCCTAACAGAAGTATGAAACAGGAGCCTTTCTCAAACGCAACACTTCCACCAACAGATGGCGTTATCTTTGACTCACTTAATGCCTTGGAGTTGGAGTGAAAGTCCGTAGATCGCCACTCCTCACTTGATATCGTATTACTGCCACACCTTGTAATGTAACACTTCCTGTCACACTTTGTGTTAGAAAACTTACTGCTACACCTTATATTGTAACGCTTAGTGCAACGCCTTATATTGTAACACTGCCGCACTTGTATTCAAACACTTATTGCCATACCTTGTATTGTAACACTTACTGCCACACCTTGTATTGTTACTCTGCCACACCTTGTATTGTTACTCTGCCACACCTTTAATTTTAACACTTCCTGCCACACCTTATATTGTAAAACCTCCTGCCACACCTTATGTTGTAACACTTCTTGCCACACCATGTATTGTTAAAATTATTGTCACACTTGTAATGTTACACAGCCACACCTTGTATTGTTACACTTACTGCCACACCTTGTATTGTAACACTGCAACACTTTGTATTGAAACACCTACTGCCACACCTTGAGTTTTAAAACTTACTTCCATTTCTTGTGTTGCAACTGTTACTGCTACACTTTATGTTGTAACACTTAGTGCAATGCCTTATATTTTAACACTGCCTCATCTTGTATTTTAACACTCGCTGCCACATTTTATTTTGTAACACTTACTGCCACACTTTGAAATGTAACACTGTCACACCTTGTATTGTAGTATTTTCTACCATATCTTGAATTTAAGCTTATTGCAACACCTTGCATTATAATACTTTCTGTCACTGCTTGTAATGTTGCACCTTGTGTGTAATGCCACATCTTGTGATGCAACAGTTACTGCAATTTTTATTGCAACATTTACTGCAGCACCTTTGTTGTAACAGTGACTGCCAGACCTTTTTTGTAAAACTAACTGCCAACATTTACGGTAATACCTAATGTCACACCTTGTATTGTAACACTTACTTCACCACATTAAATTGTTACACTTTCTGCCACACACCTTGTTTTGTAGCTTACTGCCACATCTTGTATTGTAACACTTACTGTCAAACCTTATATTGAAACACTTACTGTCACACCTTGTACTGTAACAATTTCTGCCAATCCTTGTATTGTAACTCATTCTGTCGCACTTACTGCCACATCTTTTATTATAATATTTACTGTTACACCTTTTGTTGTACCACTTACTGCCACACCTTATATTGTAACAATGTCGCTCATTGTATTGTAAAACTTATTCCCACACCTTGTTTTGAAACACTTATTGCCACACCTAGTTTTGAAACACTTCCACAACTAGTATTGTAGCACTGTAACGCCTTGTATTGAAATACGGCCACACCTTGTATTGAAATACTGTCACACTTATTGTAACATTTATTGCATTGTAAATGTTACATTTACACCTTGAATTGAAATATTTACTGCCTCACTTTGTATTTTACTAATTTTTTTTAGTCAGCAGGCTGCTTCCTGGCGGAGGACCGGGCCGCGGGAGACTAAGCCCCGAAATCATCTCAAGATAACCTTGTATTGTAACACTTACTTGTTGACTGACGGCGCCGTGGAGAGGGGGGAACCTGCTGCATGGGTGACAGCTTCTCCCCCGTATCAACTTACCCTGGCTTGGCACTCTGGAGAGGCCACTCCAGACCGACAACCAGAGCGTAACTTTATAGTCTCCTGAGACAGATGGATGCCTTCTAATACTACTGCCACACCTTGTATTGTACCATCTACTGCCACACCTTTTATTGTACCATCTACTACCACACCTTTTATTGTACCATCTACTACCACACCTTGTATTGTACCATCTACTACCACACCTTTTATTGTACCATCTACTGCCACACCTTTTATTGTACCATCTACTGTCACACCTTGTATTGTACCATCTACTACCACACCTTTTATTGTACCATCTACTGTCACACCTTTTATTGTACCATCTACTACCACACCATTTATTGTACCATCTACTACCACACCTTTTATTGTACCATCTACTGGCACACCTTGTATTGTACCATCTACTACCACACCTTTTATTGTACCATCTACTGCCACACCTTTTATTGTACCATCTACTGCCACACCTTTTATTGTACCATCTACTGCCACACCATGTATTGTAACACTTACTGTCACACCTTGCATTGTAACACTTACTGTCACACCTTGTATTGTAACACTTACTGTCACACCTTGTATTGTAACACTTACTGTCACACCTTGTATTGCAACGCTTACTGTCACACCTTGTATTTTAATACTGCCACAATTTGTATTGTAATACTGTCACACCTTGTATTGTAATACTGCCACACCTTGTATTGTAACGCTTACTGTCACACCTTGTATTGTAATACTGCCACACCTTGTATTGTAATACTGCCACACCTTGCATTGTAATACTGCCACACCTTGTATTGTAATACTGCCACACCTTGTATTGTAACGCTTACTGTCACACCTTGTATTGTAACGCTTACTGTCACACCTTGTATTGTAATACTGTCACACCTTGTATTGTAACGCTTACTGCCACACCTTGTATTGTAATACTGCCACACCTTGAACTGTAACACCGCACCACCTTGCACTGTAACATTTACTGCCACACCTTGTATTGTAACACTTACTGCCACACCTTGTATTGTAACACTTACTGCCACACCTTGTATTGTAACACTTACTGCCACACCTTGTATTGTAATACTGCCACACCTTGTATTGTAATACTGCCACACCTTGTATTGTAATACTGCCACACCTTGAATTGTAACACTTACTGTCACACCTTGTATTGTAATACTGTCACACCTTGTATTGTAATACTGTCACACCTTGTATTGTAATACTGCCACACCTTGAACTGTAACACCGCCCCACCTTGCAATGTAACATTTACTGCCACACCTTGTATTGTAACACTGTAACACATGAGTCACAATAACGTGGCTGAATAAATGTTGAACAATCAACACACCAGAAGATAAAGAGACGACGACGATTCGCTCCGTCATGGACCATTATCAAGTCGATTGTGATGAGACAAGGTTGTTGGTATTGTTGTTTTTGATTTAGCTGCTCAGAACAAAATGTTCATTTAGCACGGGCTATGGTGAGCCCGTAATTGAGTTCGGTTATTCACGATAACCTTGTTACTGTGATATATGAGTCAAAATTTAAAATGAGGGGTTTCCTACTTTTCCCGTTTCTCTCTCATTTCTGTTTTAGTGCACTGGTTTTAGTCTTGTTTTAATAACATTATCTCGGTGGTGGATGTAGATGCAGAATGTTCACTAGTGTGTCCCATTCTTCAACTACTTTTCTAATCATTGTAGTCGCTGTGGAATTTGCAGTTAATGCAGCTGCTCTCGTTGGATTAATGTTGAGTTTGAAGCCTATTTTATGCCTATCGATGCCTATACTTAAACTATTGGATATATTAACTCCCACCAGCACTTGCAAACAGGTCTGATTTTGTGTATGGCTGAGACAAAGAATGCACGGGGCATTTAGTAAGGTAAGAGAGAGGTGAGGAGGAGGAAATCTTAGAGGAAGGTAAGAGCAAGGCAAAAGGTACGGATAGGATAGGTGTATGGGGGGGGGGGTAACAATAGGTGTAAGAATGGGAACGTAATTAAAAGAGGAGAAAGAAATAGAAAAAAGATTGGTAGGTGTATATTAGGTCCCGTTTGTTAGAAAGTTTAGATCATTTGAGTATTTACTGTGAAAGGGAAGAGGGAACGGCAACAAAGCTAGGACAAAGTTTCATGTTGGGTAGGTTGTGCATCAGAGCCGATTAGACAAGACGGCGTCTGTGAAAAGTAGAGTTAGGAAAGAGCAATCAATATCATGACAAGAATCCCTAACATGACTTAAGATTGCATTGTTTCTGTCTGCAGACATAAAACGTCTTTTGAGTTCCTTAAGTCTGTCATTAAGTGTACGGCCAGTTTCCCCAAAGTTTTGGAGTGGACAAGACGAACAGGAAATAGAGTAGACACCGGCAGCATTAGAATCAGGAGGAGAAGTGTGAACCAGATTGAATCGAAGAGTGTTAGTTTGTCGAAAGGCGAGCTTTATGTCAAGAAAACGAAGAGTATTAGTAGGAGTTTTAAGTTCAGATATGAAGGGATGGCAGAGCACAGTGCTAATAGTGTTGGAAGCAGGTTTAGGTTGAAAAAATTCGTTTATTTTGAGAAAAGGCGCAGATGATAAAATGTGAGGGGTAACCAAGGCGAGAGAAAGATTCGTAAATAAATGAAATTTCAGAATCAAGAAACAGAGGGTCGCTGATGCATAGATCGCAGAGGAAAAAAGAGACGAGGACACTTTTCTTAACAGAAGGAGGATGGTAGGAAAAGAAGTGAATGTACATACCACTATGCATGGGTTTGCGGTAGACAGAAAGAGAACCCGTACACAGAACTGTGAACGTGAGCGGCAAATAAACGAAGGAGGGAATTAGATTCCCATTCATCTTTGAAATGGATGAAAGGAGCTACATTGTTAAGAGAGGAGAGGAAAAGCTGGAAAAGACTAAGTTCATTATGCCATAAAGCAAAAATCTCATCAACATAGTGAAGCCAGAGAGAGGGACGAGTATCAATAGTGGGAAAAAGAACGGTTTCGAAATATTCTATATAGAGATTGGCAAGAACAGGGTAGAGAGGGAAACCCATAGCGACACCGATAGTTTGAGAGAAGTAGTTACCATTGCAAGAGAAGGAGTCAAAGTCAACACAGTCTGATGAGTTGAAGGGAAACGTGAATGGGGAGCGGGAGATGAAGAAGGCCCTGAGAACACTGCCCTGATAAGTAGTTGTTCTATTAAAAAATAAATTTTTAAATATTGTAAAACTGATGTTAATACGTTACGTTGGAAGTCCAAATACAGTAAATGGGACGCTACAATTGTAGTACATATATTGAAAGTGGAACGTTCCGATGGCGGTCTAAATACAGTAAGTTGGCTGTTACATTGGTAGTCCAAATACAGTGAGACTTTACGTTTGTAGTGCAAATACAGTAACACCGCCACACCGTCTATTGTAACACTTACTGCAACACATTGTATTGAAACACTTACTGTGATACAGTGTTTTCTAAAACTTACTGACACACCTTGAATTGCAACACATTCTGCCATACCTAGTGTTGTAACACAAGCTTCTACAACTTGTATTCTAACACTGCGATCCCTTGTAATATGTTACTTACAGCAATACCTTGTAGTATTGTAATACTACGACATCGTGATTTGTAACACTGCCGCACATTGTATTGAACGATTTACGGCCACACCTGATATTTCAACACTTTCTGCAACACCATGAATTGTAACACTTATTGTCACATCTTGTATTGTAACCCTGCTACACCTTGTATTGTAATACTTACTGCCATACTTTGTATTGTAACACTGCCACACCTTGTATTGTAACAACAAAAACCTATACTGTGACACCTACTGCTACGCCTTGTATTGTAACAATGCTACACATTGTATTGTAAGACTTACTGCCACACCTTGTATTGTAACACCATCACACCTTGCATTACAACACATACTCCCACGCCTTGTATTGTAATATTGCCAAACTTTGCATTGTAACACTTACTGCCATACCCTGTAATGCTTTTCTTACTGTCACACCTTGTTCTGTAACACTTACTGCAAACCTTGTACTGCAAAACTTACTGCCACACTTTATATTACAAAACGTACTGTGACACCTTGTATTGCAACACCGCCAGACCTTGAATTATAATACTTACTGCCACACATTGTATTGTAACACTACCACGCCTTGTATTTTAATTCTGCCACACCTTGAATTGAAATACTTACCACCTCACCTTGATTTGAAAACTACCCACACCTTGTATTGTAATACTTACCGTCACACATTGCAACATACGATCATTTATATTGTTTATATATAACCATTTTATCTGCAAAATTTATATAATAAACATAATAATTCCAGAGCCCGGCTCTGTGGTGCAGCGGTCAGAACGGCCGCCTCTAAAGTGGCAGACTCAGGTTCTTCTCCTGATGGAGCCTTTTTCTCTCCAGCTAAAGTTGCACCCAGATCAATTTACTGATTACTTTTTTACATTATCTTCAGTAAAGTATTTGTGAAATATGTAAACAAATATTTAGCTAATTATATCGTATAAAAAACTCCATTAAGTCTACATTTTCATAATAAATGTTTACTTATTTTTTTCACATTGAAATTGCAAACACTGCAGCATTTGTTCTATTAAAATATACAAAAAAGTATTGTGAAACAGATGTTACGTTATGTTGGTAGACCAAATACAGTAACAGGGACGTTACGATGAGTAGTGAAGTTGAGGACTACGAGGACGCGCGCCATCTGCCGGGTGGACCCCCCTGCGACTACAAGGACGCGTGTCATCTGACCAGGTGGACCCCCCGCGACTACGACCGTGCGCAGCATCTGGTCAGGTGACCCCATTAGAGCCAGCTGGCCATGTGGTGCGCAGGTATGTAGCCACATACTGTTGTAAGGGGATTTTCCCGGAAGTTGGGGGTGTGTCGGACGCGTGTGAACGTCCGGTGTTTGGGTATGCGGTCAGGGAAGATTGGGATCATGTTGTTTGGGGGGTAGGAGACTATGTGGGCTATGTGCTAGAATATGAGGTAAGTGCTCTAGAAAGTAATGAATGGAAGGGTGCGGCGCGTGTCGGACGCGTGTAAGCGTCCGGTGTTGAGTTATGCCGTCAGGGAAGATGGAGGGGTCATGTTGTTTGGGGGGTAGGAGAGTATGTGGGGTATGTGCTAGAGTATGTGGTATGTGGATATGTTGTTAAGAGTAAATGAATATGTATGTTTGTTTTCCGTAGACTTAATCCCTGTGTAGATAATAGTTTTGATTAAAAAATGAGTATGTATTGCTATGTGTGTGTGTGTGTAGGTGAGAGGGGTCCCAACATATGTTGTTGGGGTAGGGGAGGGAGGGGGGCAAGGGAGTGTGAGGGACAGTGAGGGGACCTTTCCCCTCTGCGTGAGAGTGTTTAGGGTCATTTGTGGTTTGTGGTTAGACAGGCATTACTTCTTCGAGGGTTGTGTTGGGAGCTGCACCAGAGCGGATGTGCTCCTCTACTCGCACCCCACTTCCCCTCAGCTCCCCCTGGAAAGGTGAGAGCCTGTATCTATCACCTATCAATTTCACACAATCACTCCGTGGATCTGGAGGACTGCTTTTGATGTCAGCAATACGGCTCACCATAGCGACTCCTGTCACAGCTCACTCTGCCACATAGCAGCAGCGAGACATGTGCCATGAGGCAGCCCACATACCGCTAAGAAAGGAGAACTGTACTGGTGTGTGGTCTTTGATGTCTCACACATTAAGGTGTGGTCATATGTCCCACCCTCCCCTCCCTTACCTTCTAGAGTGGGGCACCCCTCTCCCTCCTCTCCCTTACCTTCTAGAGTGGGACACCCCTCTCCCCTACCTTCTAGAGTGGGGCACCCCTCTCCCTCCCCTCCCTTACCTTCGAGAGTGGGTCACCCCTCTCCCTCCTCTCCCCTACCTTCTAGAGTGGGGCACCCCTCTCCCTCCCCTCCCTTACCTTCTAGAGTGGTACGGACCAGGTCCACATACCGTCACATCAACCTGAGAAGTGTCACCACATGCACATCACTTAGTAACTCAAAGTCACTAGGTTAGCGTTTACTGAAAGAGGGAAACATTTTTTTTGGCGGGGGCGAGCCTTCCGAGCCGGCTTGCCTCTGTAAATGTTGACACATGACTGAGGCTAAATGAGGTGAGACCGCACACCTTAGCCAACCGCTCCCTCCCCTCACACTTGACATCCACAAGTTAACAGCTTACACACTTTTCTCGCTATAAAGAATAATAAATAAATAAATAGTTAGGAGAAGTAAACCACTTGTATCTTAACGTGGTCATCATGGTAACATCATTCTTTGCTCAAATAGCATTTTTTAAGAGTAACGAGAGTCATAAGGCGATCTTCAATCTTATTATTATAACAAATCATAATTTTTTTTTGTAAACACAACTGCATGGGATACACACAGCAGTCAGTGGTTACTCTCTCTCTCTCTCTCTCTCTCTCTCTCTCTCTACATTATATGTGGGGTTACACAATGCGTCAAGAAGTACCTACGTATTGCTAAACAGTCCAATCTCTCACAAGGCAGTCATATGGGCAGGACGCAAAGGGTAAAGGACTGAACCTTCAATTCATTTTTTCGCTAATCAAGTTACAATCATGACGCGCCAGTTAGAAAATTGAAAATAAGTCTGCACATCGACGCGTGAGACGTGATCACTACCTACAAATTTTGTTAACTGTGATCGCAACATCGCCTGGTAGCAGTCAGTGGTTACTCTCTCTCTTCAGATCATTTAATAGTTGGGGAAAAAGTAACATCAATTCCTTTCTCCTGCTGCCGCTGTTCATGTATCCTTTTTTTCATTTCACTTAGACTGACAGCTCACCAGAGGATGGAAGACTAATGTCAATTTTCGAGCCCCCATCACACTCACCTTTATAACTTTGTAACGTAACATCACCAACATGATGTCATCGTTCTTTGCCCAAATATCATTAATGTAGAGTGACCAACATGTTATCATCGTTCCTTGCCTAAATATCATTTTATGAGTAAGACCAACTTTCTGTCCGAATATCATATTGATATGTGAACCCTATTTTGCCAAACACAATATCTCCTTTACATCTCATACCATATAATATTACTGTCTACCAGTTTTTAGCCCCTGTAACACATTGTAACGTAACACAAATTAAATTTCTACAAACCAAAATAACATTTTTAAATGAAGTTTGACTTAGTCCATCTCCTTCACATCTCATACCATATAATATTACTGTCTACCAGTTTTAGCCCCTGTAACACATTGTAACGTAACGTGGAAATCAACTTTTCTGATGACCAAATAACATTTTTGTAAATGTGAAGCTTTGTAGATTTAATTTTAAACAAAGGTGGGTCACTAGTCCACAAACTAAGAGTGGTGAGTCAGGAAGAATGTCTTTGTGAAATATGCACAGAAGAGTTTGGGGAGATGTGATCACTACATACCTACAAATTCTAATATTTTTTGTTAACTGTGTGATCACGACATTTACCTCTTGGTCTCTTGTTCCGCCTCTCACTAGACAATAAACACATTTTTGTATAATTTCTCGACTAAAATACCACTCTGAAACATCTTTACACTTTATTTTTTCATTGACACGTGCACAGCCATCAAAGGGAATCTCACTACTGCATGGATGTCTTGTGTGTTAAATATATGGACCTTTCCTAGCTTATCATTTTCTTTGAGAAACTTATATATAGTGATCATATCTCCCGAGTCCACACAAATAACTCGCCAGAAAACCAGTCAGTCAGTCAAACATTTTTATAGTTCAAAGTTTTTCATCTTAAAAAACAGAGACTACTAGTCTTCATTTTTTTTCTTCTATCAAATCAAATAGCCGCGAGGACCACTACCACATGACTATCAATCGCTTGACTAGGTTAAGGACTGCAATATCACACACCATACTTGTTACGGGCTCTCACTAGTCAATAAACACAATTTTGGATCATTTCTCGACTAAAATAGCACTCCGAAACATCTTTGCACTTTTAATTTTTCATTGACACGTGCACAACCATCAAAGGGAATCTGACTACTGCATGGATGTCTTGTGTGTTAAATAATCGGTCATTACCAAGCATATCATTTTCTTTGAGAAACTTATATGTGGTGAACATATCTCCCGAGTCCACACAATAACAATAAAATAAAAAATATATATTACTATCACAAACCTTGTATTGACTGGCTCCGACATTCAGTTTACAACTCAGAAAGTGTTTACTGAATGCAAAATCGCTGCATGTGCGGTCATTTAGTTTAAAGTTTCCCAATCTTAAAATATTACTATCATCATCAACCATACATTGGCTGGCTTAGTCTTGCAGTTTACAACTCAGTGAGTGTTTACTGAATGTGGAAATTGTCACATGTGTGGACATTTAGTTTTGTTTTAAGTTTCACAATCTTAAATTAAATACTATCATCAACCCTGTATTGGACTCTCGGGCATTCAGTTAACCACTCGGTAAGTGTTTACTGAGCGTCGAAATCATTTTCTGTGTGCCCATTTTTTACTTGAACCCGTCTCCACTCCAAACCGGACCTGCGGTCCGAGTCGGGACCCTAGGTCCTGACTGGTTTGGATTGGAGACGGGTTCAAGTAAAAAATGGGTACACAGAAAATGATTTCGACGTTCAGTAAACACTTACCGAGTGGTTAACTGAATGCCCAAGAGTCGAATACGGGGTTGATGATAGTATTTTATTTAAGATTGTGAAACTTAAAACTAAACTAAATGTCCACACATGTGACAATTTCCACGTTCAGTAAACACTCACTGAGTTGTAAACGGAAAGACTAAGCCAGCCAATGTATGGTTGATGATGATAGTAATATTTTAAGATTGGGAAACTTTAAACTAAATGACCGCACATGCAGCGATTTTGCATTCAGTAAACACTTTCTGAGTTGTAAACTGAATGTCGGAGCCAGTCAATACAAGGTTTGTGATAGTAATATATATTTTTTATTTTACGATGGAGGAACTTTAAACTTAAAATGAGGTCACCTGGAGGGATATCTATGCTCAGTAAACAGTTACTGAGTTGTAACTGAATGGTTGAGCCATCCAATGCATGGTTGGTGATAGTAATATTTTAAGACTGTGAAACTTTAAACTAAATGACCACACACATGTAGCGATTTTGCATTCAGTAAACACTTACTGAGTTGTAAACTGAATGCTGGAGCCGGTCAATACAAGGTTTGTGATAGTAATATTTTTTTTTTTTTTTACGATGGAGAAACATTAAACTAAAAAATGAGGTCACATGGAGGGATATCTATGTTCAGTAAACAGTTACTGAGTTGTAAACTGAATGGTAGAGCCGTCTGTCATGTTCACAGAAAATGGTACCATCCGTTTTCTATGTGCGGCGGCTGGACGCCACTAGAGAAGGTAAACAGCACACAGGACGCCTGCCAAGCTTGGGAGCTACTCTATCATGTAATTATTTAAGTATTAAAGTCAGTAACCAGGAATGACTTTACATCAACCTTACTACCAAGACTATCTCAGCTATACACAGACACCACACTGGCGACGACGATGAACTGGGAACGCAGGTATTTTGTTCAACAAAACACAAGGAAGGAGCATGCTGTCTCGCCCAGAGGAGGAAGGAGAAGCTGTCTGTGAGCACCATACCCGATGCTGTATGCAACCCCATGCTGTGTGCTGACTGTTGCTGTGTGCTGATCGTTGCTGTGTGCTGGCCGTTGCTGTGTGCTGGCCAATGCTGTGTGCTACCCAAGCTGTGCTGAGTGTTGCTGTGAGAGGAATCTGCCGACGCTGTGTACGAAACGACGCTTTGATGCAGTGTACAAAACCCGATGTTTTGGTTACGAAACGACGCTTCGTGCTACAAAATTCTTCACGCTGTGAACCTACTGCTGCCTACTGCTGCCAACTGCTGCCAATTGCTGTACCAACTGCTGCCTACTGCTGCCTACTGCTGTCTACTGCTGCCAATTGCTGTACCAACTGCTAACAACTGCTGTGTTGCTGTGAGTAGGAACAACACATGTACACAAGGGCTAGGTAAGAAGTCAGTTGCTGCTGTGTTGTGCACTGTTGTGAACTTTTGCATTAAAATGCTTGTGTGCTTTGCAAAATTAAAGTAATTACAGTGAATTCTTAAATAACATATACAGTGCAGTAAGTGTTATATATTCTGAGGAACATTTTAAGTGATAAGTTTAAATTTATTCAGTAAAAATGGCAAATATACCTCAGTTTCCTGCATTTGATCCTGACTGTGACCAGACAAACCTGTCACAGAGGTGGGTCAAATGGCTTAAAAGGTTTGAAAATTTGTTGATAGTTTCTGACATCAAAAGTGCTGAAAGAAAGCGTGCCTTTCTGCTTCATTATGCAGGTGATAGAGTTTGTGATATCTTTGAGACACTGAAAGATACTGGTGGTGCCAAAGATTATGACACTGCCAAGGCCAAATTAACTGAGCATTTCAAACCAAGGCAAAATACTGCTATGGAAATTATGCATTTCAGGAGAGCAAAACAACTCTCTAATGAAACTGTTGATCAATACCATACACGTCTGCAGGGTTTAGCAACCCACTGTGAGTTTGCTGATGTTGACAAAGAAATCAAACAGCAAATAATTGAAACATGCACATCTACACGTCTTCGTCGAAGAGCTCTAGAACTTGTTGATGATGAAAGTTCTCTTAACAAGATACTGGATATGGCTCGTCGAATGGAAGATGCTGCACGTGATGCTCGTGTCATGGAGTGCAGTGCCAACAACGGTTCTGCCACTGTTACTAACAGTCAAGAAGTATGTAAGGTTCAGGGAGTACACCATGATCATAGAAGATATCATGCCAAACCTAACATTAAATTGAGCCGAGAACCACATCACAACTGGAGTCATGGAACAAGACTCAAGCAGTCACAACGACTCACATCAGAGGTTGTCAACAATAAATGTTACAATTGTGGAGGAGACTACCCACACCAAGATAATGTTTGTCCTGCACAAGGTAAGAAGTGCTATGAGTGTAGAAAACTAAATCATTTTGGTGCTATGTGTCGTTCCGCACTAAAGAAACCACAATCAATAAATAAAAGCAATGTACGAGGATCAAGTCATAGGAGTCGAGGTGGCAAACACAATATTGCACCTCAAATCAAGAATGTTAATAATATACAAGACAACATTTCATTACAACCAGTCTCAGATGACAGTGAATGTGATTATATTTATGGAGTACAATCAATCACAAATGGAATGATCTTCCAAAAACCCAGAGACTATAGTATACATTGCTGGCATTTGTCTCAAAATTCTCATTGACACTGGATCAAACATTGACACCATTGCTGAGTGCCACTATGAAAATTTAAAAAACAATTCCCAAAGCTTGAAAACTATAATGGCAAAGCCACTGCCTATGCTTCAAAGGTAGCCTTACCAGTGATTGGAACTTTCACTGCAGAGATTAAGTCAAAGAATGCAATGCTCATTACTACATTCCATGTTGTTAGGAATGCAAAGGAGTCTTTACTCAGTTACAAGACTTCAACCAAATTGGGGCTACTTCAGCTTTCTAATGCTGTAGCAGTGGAATCTGCAAACAATGTTGATGCTATTGTTGCTGAATTTTCTGATCGGTTTAAATCCATAGGTTGTTATACTGATAGCAAGGTACATCTGCATATCAACCCAGATGTAATTCCAGTTGCCCAACCACATCGCCGACAACCATTCCATACTCGCAAGAAAGTCGATGCCGAACTGGATAGGCTGATAGAACTAGATATCATTGAACCGGTAACAGGCCCAACACCATGGGTAAGCCCAATTGTCACTCCACCAAAGCCGAAGAATCCAGATGAGATACGCATTTGTGTAGACATGCGTGTTCCCAACAAGGCAATAATGCGTGAACGCCATCCTACACCCACTGTAGATGATATGATTTACCGCTTGAATGGTGCAACTGTATTCAGCAAGTTAGATTTAAACAAGGGCTATCATCAGCTTGAACTTGATGATGAGAGTCGATTCATCACAACGTTTACGACACATCGAGGTCTGTATAGGTACAAGCGCCTGAGTTTTGGTATTAACAGTGCTGCTGAAGTATTCCAGCACATCATCAGCCAGGTATTGCAAGATATACCTAATGCTGACAACATGTCTGATGACATCATTGTTTATGGCCGTACCCAAGCTGAACACGACAAAGCTCTTCGTGCAACATTGCAACGCTTACGAGAAAAGAATTTGACGCTAAGCCGAGCAAAGTGTGAGTTCAATCAACATAAAATTGAATTCTTTGGACATGTACTTAGTGACAAAGGTCTATCTCCAGATCCTAAGAAAGTTGCAGATATCAAGAATGCTGCACCTCCTTCAACATCCACTGAAGTACATAGTTTTCTGGGAATGGCAAACTACTGTTCTCGCTTCATTCCAGATTTTGCTACCATTACGAAGCCTCTACGTGAGCTCCTGAAGAAAAATGCATCATGGTACTGGAGCGATGTCGAGCAAAATGCATTTGATGCTGTGAAAGATGCACTAGTAGAAAATGCGACTGCTGCATACTTTGATCCATCAATGGACACTGAGTTAACGGTGGATGCTAGTCCTGTTGGTTTAGGTGCTGTGTTAGCCCAACACAAACCTGGTCAACCAGATTCAAGAGTAGTAATTGCCTACGCCAGCCGTTCTCTCACAGATGTTGAGCAACGATACAGTCAGACAGAGAAGGAAGCTCTTGCTCTTGTATGGGGCTGTGAACACTTCAATGTGTATCTGCTTGGTGCACCCTTTACCACGATAGTCACTGACCACAAACCGTTGGAGACCATCTTCAATAATCCAAAGTCCAAACCACCAGCTCGCATTGAGAGATGGGCTCTTCGTCTGCAACCATACAACTTTACGGTGAAATACAAGCCAGGTGCAGGCAATCCCGCTGATTACATCAGTCGACATCCTGCCAACAGTTTCACCATCACCAAGCATCAGCAAGTTGCCGAGGAATATGTACACTCTGTAACCTGTGATGCAGTCCCTAAGGCTCTCACTCTTGATGAAATACGTACTGCAACCCTAGAGGACCCAACTCTGCAAGCAACAGTGGATGCATTGACTAAGAAAAAGTTTCCACGCATCCCACCCTCAGGAGTTGACCAAGATGCATTCAAAGCACTTGAACGCATCCAGACAGAATTAAGTGTTACGCAACAACGCGACACCGTGCTGCGAGGTACTCGTATCGTCATTCCAGCTGTTCTCCAGCAACGTGCTCTGAAGCTTGCACATCAAGGACACCAAGGTCTTGTAAGGACCAAACAGCTGCTACGAGAAAAGGTGTGGTTTCCTGGCATTGATCGTCAAGCTAAGGACATGCATGATGCCTGTGTCCCTTGCCAAGCTGCAGTGGATACTTCAAGACCAACACCTCTACAACCTTCACCACTACCTGCTGCACCATGGATGGAAGTATCGATGGACTTCTGTGGACCGCTACCAACTGGAGAGTACTTGATGGTAGTCATTGATGATCACTCACGTTATCCAGAAGTAGAATCATCACTTCCACATCTGCAAAGGCTGTCATCCCGAACTCGACAAGATCTTTTCAAACTTTGGCATTCCTGAAGTTGTCAAGACGGACAATGGACCGCCATTTAATGGACAAGACTTTGTCAACTTTGCTGAGCATATTGGATTCAAACACCGCCGTGTGATGCCACTACATCCACAAGCAAATGGAGAAGTCGAGAGATTCATGCAACCTCTCATGAAAGCTGTACGCTGTGCTCATGCCGAAGGACGATCCTGGAAACAAGCTATGTATGCTTTTCTCAGGAACTACCGTGCAACACCGCATGGAACACTGGGCAAGTCGCCCTGGCGAACTTTTATTTGGACGTCCTATGAGAATCGCACTACCTGTCATGCCAGCCAAGGTAACGGATAAACGTCTCGCTCAGAAGGATGCACTAGCCAAGGGCAAATGAAAATTGCTCATGATCAACGTGCAAAGGAACAATTCATAAAGTTGGAGATACTGTTTCTCGTTAAAAGAAAAAAAGGGAAAGCTAGATATGCCGTATGATACAAAACCATATAAGTGATTAGTTAAAAGGAACTATGGTAACAGCGAGTAATAGAGATCATAGTAAACACGTAATATGGCTTATTCAAAGTGATTCCAACTAGTGTAGAAAATGATGAAGTGCAAAGTCGTGCAAAAGAAAAAAAAAATGAGTTATAACTCGATAAACAATTCATCGAGGGATGTTTTTTGTATTTAAGGACTCTCGTCCAAAACGTCATGTTCACGCCCTACACGATTTGATGATTAATTGTGTTCATATGTAATGCAAAGTATTTACTTGTA
>WNGS01006636.1:832256-842911 GCA_020271785.1 Procambarus virginalis | reverse complement strand
ATTGACTAATTAACTGAACAAGCTTCAAGTTATTATAACTAATGTCACTGATCTCACTGCTGTCCCTGAATCATACTTGACTGTAGTACTTGATCACAAACGTCTTATGGGTTAAATAATATGGAATCAGGCTAGTATTTTAGCCTGTCAAGAGTTAACAGGGAAATGAAATTGCATTAGACTTCCAACCTCTGGAACTCTAGTACAGGACATCCGTCCTGTATGAACAGATGCACAAATGTGTGATTACTAACTACTAATATCAAATTATTCTAATAATTGAAAGCAGGAGTATCAGTGTTCGTCTGTTCTAAATAGGACTTCGACTCGTGAGCAGCACCCAGGGAATTATTTCGGAAAACCCGACACCATTTACTAATATTCATTACAATTGGCAGATAATATTGCTGCTGTTGTATACACAAGTTAACCCATAGAAAATGTATCACAGTGGAATTGTGCTATAAATTCACCAGCTATTCTATTGGGAATTACTGTTAATACAGTAGTTTTTAGACTTATAACACCATAAAAACATTTAATTTGAATTAGCTTAATTATCAGGATCAAAATAGAGCAAATGTGACTCTTCTATCACTTAAAGCCATCTGGACAAGGAGAGCCTGGCGTCAGTAGAGGTCAGCCATTGATGTTAGACCGAGTCGCTGGGGAGCGAGTTTAGCTCCTATAATTCTCTCTTGTACATAGTGTTATGGAGATCAAATTAGTGCTTTTTCCATCATCAACACACAGTCAACTTATAAACAACGAAAGTGTATTACCGAAACCCGTTTATCTAATCATTTCTGGCCAGTTAATGCTAGGTAGATATAGGGTGAACCCGGTTAGCATGAGAGACAGAGTCTAAATACAGGAAATTAATCCTTGGTCCATATCTAATAATATAACAAAGGTTTTCTCTAATATAGCTGTCATTTATAGGATTCCGGCTTTACAGCAAGTGTCCTTTTATCAGGTATAGAAGAGGCAGTAAGAATTAATCTTGGTTATATAAGTACAATGATGGTTGATGGTAGCCTCACAAGAGGATTATTTGGTGTCATAATCCATGTACATACCTGGTGGACTAAGACTGCTGTACAATAAGTTAAGGCCTTATAATTTCATTACTAATATATATGTAGTTTAATACTGTAGTTTGATTGGTTGCATATGATGTAGTTACAAAATTACTGTATTTAGACTAGCAATGTAACATTCCACATACTGTATATGAATAAATAATATAACGCCCCACATACATTAATTGAACAACCAACAAAACGCTCCATCTCCTGTATTTGGAACCCATGGGACCGACCCACCTAATGTGTTTGGACTAACAAAGTAACGTCGCACATGCTGTATTTGGCATCAACGTAACGTCCCACATACTGTATTTGGCATCAACGTAACGTCCCACATACTGTATTTGGCATCAACGTAACGTCCCACATACTGTATTTGGCATCAACGTAACGTACCATCGTCAGTTTTACAATTCTTATTATTATTTTTGTTTTACAAAACAAATTCTTCAATGTTAGTTATTTAAAAGTGAAATAAATAAATAACAAATGATCAAGACACTGTAGGCCTAATATAGTTTCTCATATATAATTATAATTTATTTAACTAATTATATACTATAATTAGTTAAATATAAATATTCACATTTACCAATACTTTATTGAAGATAACGTAAAATATTAATTTGTAAATTTATCAGGGATAAATTTAACTGGAGAGAAAAGTTGAACCTGAGATGAAAGTTGAAAAGTTGAGCCAGGAGTTGAACCCAAGTCTGCCACTTTAAAGGTGGATGTGCTGACCGCTGCACCACAGAGCCGGGCTCTGGAATTATGAGCATCATGCGAGTATAATCAATTGATGGTTCCCGGTCTAGTATCCGGTTGTAAAAATCACTGGCTTTGCCTTTAAGACACCAACCCAAATTTTTAGGGAAGTAGTGCCGCTCCAATCTTTTTCCGCTGAATAAGATGTGAAACGGTGATAGAACGGAGTCCAATCAGATTTATCAGCATAATCCAACTCCCGAGGTGGTGGGCGGAATTTGTTACTCCGTCGGCCATGGCCGGTCCACCGGCTAGGAGTGGAGTTATCAGAATCAGAATTCTGGGAACTAGCTGACAACCGTTCAGCTGGGCGACGGGATGAATGAGACGACTACTTAGTTGAAAAGATGTCTCTGTCTCAGAAAACGGGAACTATGCAACCCATGGATACTGCGAGAAGGAGACGTACGTCTGAACTGAGTGCAGCCGTACCTCCAGAAGCAGCCGAGGCATTCCCATTGGTTGATGGTGAATTTGAACGTACCCTAGCATTAGGGCCTATGAGAGTGTTGGAGCCTGAGCTCTGGGGAAACGGATGTGTCAAAAGATATGGCATTCAACAAGGGAGTTGTAATCTTAAGGTGAGAAATATAGTGGATATTGTCTACAGTGCATGTGTGTCTAAATTTTTTAATTCTGTTGCCCAGTGTGTATGACACTCCAGGTAGAGTTATTAGGTCAATTACAGGCACAGAGTTAATGCGTATGCGGAGCATCTTGCAGTAATGAAAAGCCGAAGCTCAGAAATAATCTTGTGCAAAATGTGCGTTCCAGCCAAGTTAACCACTAACTCATAAAAATAAGACACGCCAGGGAATAGGCCTTAATTCTAGGAATGGTCAAGAATAGTATTCCGCTTCCAAGCCTGTAACTAATGGAAGCAGGTGCCGCTTAGGAATTATCCAGTATGTTTGAGGTAACCATTCACTGTACGATGTCAAAAAATGGAGAAAAAACAGGGTGGCCCCAATACTTAGGATTACCTGACCCCAATGTTACGCCCTCCCAAAAATTTTCAAAACTTAGATTACACTTGGTATAGTCGTGAACACTCAATAGGACTGGATAATCGTAAGTACGTACACTTAACTTGATCATGTACTTAAATCTAGGATCATGCACTTAAATCTTGGATCATGCACTTAAATCTACGGTCATGCACTTAAATTTAGGGTGTAAACATATATTGCACTCTTACAAGTACACGTTAGGTAAGAGCCCTTATCACTTATTTCTAAGTATTTTCACTGGTCACTTGTAGGAATATCACATACAGTTATGTTTCCCTAAAAAGTGGACATTTGCAAACCACAATGTTTCAAGTTTCAATGTTTCAATTGTATATTCCACAGTATCACTCACTTAACTCTAAGATATATCAGAATATTTCACCTATGTGTTTTATGGGGGCCTTAGATTCAAATATGCCACAAGTGAAAACTTGTTCGATTTCAATCAAACTTTTTTGACGTATTGTATATGAAAAGGGTTTCATCTGGTCCAGGTCTCAGCATCGTAGCATAAATAGGAAGGGAGAAAAGAAATATTGAATTATGTGTCAAAATTTTTCCAAAATGGTCAAAAACGATTATCAAACACATGTGTCAACTGAAATTATGTCTATGACTCTCAGCTATCACAACAGCAAATATTAAAAAAATATATAATTAGTTTTATTAAAAAAATTAAGTTTAAAAAATTAAAATTTAGATTTTTTTTTTTTTTTCAATTTTATTTTTCTTAATTTTTCATCAGATGGTTTGTATGAAACTTATACACTTGACTGCCTATCTGTAAGGGTGCCAATTTTAAAGGAAATTGGTTTATGTCAATATCAGTCAAAGATGGCAGCACCTTAGACTATATTATTTTCTTATTTATTTTCAAGTAACATAAAATTCTTATAACTCTTTCATTTTTATTCAATTTACATGAAAATTACACCTTATATGTAGAGTGTATGTCTCTAAAATCTGGCACATGCTTTGCATCCTACGTTCATTTATTGATTTTATAATAGCAATAAACATGATATAGTTGCATAACTTTTTGGGAAACTTTAACTATTTGCATTAGGAAAACTAAAGATGTTTTGGAAAATCCCTTTCTACAGATCCTTTATTATATGCTAATGTGACTGAAAAGTGTCATAGAATGATTATATTTGAAAGGTGTGGTTGTTTATAAACAATTGAAAATGTATAATATTTGTTGAAAAAAAATCTCCCTTGCTATTTAGGCTGCAGTACTGAATCTTGGAACAATTGCAGCCCTTTTCATATACAACTAGTCAAAACATATTGGTCGACATTGAACAACTTTTAAAAAAACTAACTGCCCCCCCCCCTCAAGTAAATGTATCTAGTTTTACTTAAAACTAAGTTTATGCACCCATATCTATATTTATCAATAAATATATAGTTCAAAGTTCATGCACCTATTAAATAAACAACACATGTATTTCAGGTGAATGGAGAAACTCAATGGTGCACCCAGAGTAAAAATATGGTTTCCTTAACTCAGTTCTAAGTATACCAGCACTAGTTTTCTTGACACATATGTCTCCCTGGAGTCATATATATGAGGAAAGCTCGTGCAGCCAATGTATAATACAGCCCAGTGAGGTGCAACAAACACTTTTGTATAGCTGAAGCCACTGGGTCCTCCACGACCGTAAGTAAACAATAACACTAAACCCAGGTACTCTCGTGAACGGATGAGCTGAATCCGTGAGTCGGTAACTTCCTCTCCACTTCTTAATAAAACAACATAAATTGCCGAAAACTTGGAATTCTGATGTAGAATATCGAGAAAAATAGCAAATGCAAAGAAAACTCGGGATACAACCTTAGTGGTAGGTGGGGACGCCAACTGGTGGAGTAGACGCCAGCAGGTGGAGCGGACGCCAACAGGTGGGGCGGGCCGGCAGCATGTAGGAACACATATGGTCGCAGCTAGGCTGGGTGATGGCGTCGTCTTGAGAACAATGAATATTCACCAAAATTCACAAAAAATGGAGAAAATTGCCAAAAATGAAGAAAATTGATACTGCAAAGAGGGCCAAAAATCTGGGAAATAAATCTAACGTGTAGAAACTTGCTGGACGAATGGGGGCCGTAGAACGCTCTTGATTCAGGAGCCGAGATATGACGAAGTATAAAAAATCACAGGGAAATGCATGAAATGGGGAATAAAGCACAGATACCGAAATCAGTAACCACAGTATCTCAGACAATGCAGCTGAAAAGCATAAATAAAGTCCAAGCAAACTGGAGAACATCTATCTTGAGGTTATCTTGAGATGATTTCGAGGATTTTTAGTGTCCCCGCTGCCCGGTCCTCGACCTGGCCTCCACCTCCAGGAAGCAGCCCGTGACAGATGACTAACACCTAGGAACCTATTTTACTGCCAGGTAAAATGAGCATAGGGTGAAAGAAACTCTGCCCAATGTTTCTCGCCGGCGCCTGGGATCGAACCCAGGACCACAGGATCACAAGTCCAGCATGCTGTCCGCTCGGCCGACTGGCTCTAAGGAGCATCCGACAACAGTAAATGTTACTGTGATGTTGAACACGAAGTTTTAATCAAATTCAGCAGGATAATGATGCATACAGCGTCGCGAGGTCCTCTTGATTACCGTGTAGGTCGATTACTCACTGCACCAGTGTGGAGGCGGTCGCATATGGGGTAAGGGACGATCGACCACGTGGTAATCAACATACACAGAAATAGGTATAAAACAGGGAAGACAGTTGCTCACCTCGAGCTGAATTCTTCTAGGGGCAGGATGAAGCAATGCGACGGCTTCTCAGGGGCGAGGGTGGGCGAGATCTAATCGTAACTAGCCAATACGAGGTGCCGGATAACCACTGTCCAGGAGGCGTCACTAACAGGTGTATCTGCGGTCAGGTGCGGTTCTCTTCTGCCCCTCTGCCTCCTCCGTGCATGCGCAGGGGTGGTGCACAGACGCACGGCAAAGGATTGTTGTCCACCAATCAGGAGCACCTAGCATAAGATATTCCAGTTGGCGGGTATTTTGAATGTGGTTCCCTCCACAATATCATCATTTAAAACTGAAGATTGTTACGGTGCCCTCTCCTATCTCTTTCGTTGCCTGCTATAAGAGTCATATCGACTCTCCCTGCAGGGAGAAACTTACATTATAAGTCTGTAGGTAAGGGGAAAGAGGCGCCCGGATATAAATGAAAGAGTATCCCCTACTGCAGATGTGACCTTTTAGAATGGACGCCAAGCCGTGTGCGGATTGGGTGACTCGGGTCACAGGCGACCAATCAGAGCCCGCCGTGACGTCACCGAGTACCCGGGCGGCGCCATGGTCAGATTGGACCTGACAGCGAAGGGGAGAGGACGCTCCTCTGTCAGCTCTCAAGGATTGGAGGTTAAACAGGCCTTTCTCAGTGGATTAGAGCTAGCCATCGCAGCCCACCTGATATATAGGAGACCCCGCGCTTCTGGGAAGCAAAAGGAACCAAGTTGATTGAGCAGAGAAGTGCCAAACTTGGGAAAGATTCGGTGACGACGCTGGGCGGCGACGCTGGATGTGAGGGCCTGGAAGAGGTGTGGCGGGCAGGCATAGCTGTGACCGGGTCACATCCACTGAGGTTGTTAGAGGGACGACACCGTTCCTAGGGCGAGGAGCAACGCCTCGTGGAAGGAACGTGTGGGTGAATATGGTGATAAGCTCAGCGCCCATCGATGGACCAGGATTGGGATAGCTGAACCCCAGGGATTGGAACGGCGAAGACGCGAGGCTTCACGACACCTGAGGACCTGTGGGAACGTTCCTGGATCACCGAGGATCGACTCAGGAAGCATAGGACCCTCACACCATCGAGGGACAGGCGTCGTGAGCCAAGGATTGTTAAGGTAGATCATTTTCCCTCCCATTACCCCTTTATGAGAGTAGGCTAGATAGGCCATTATATTCACTTATATATGTGGAAATAGGATATTAAGGCTTTAGTAGCAGAATAGGCTGCAGGGCAGCTTATGTCCAGGACTGTCAGAGAGGACAGTGTGTGTGGATGGCAGGACAGTGAAGAAGAGGAGCCGACGTGGTGAAGAGGCCCTTCTGTGAGAGAGTGTGTGACTCCTGTCTATCTGCCCAGTTGAAGGAGCCTGGAGAACGTGAGAGAAGAGTTGCTGACAATCTCCAGAGTTATTATTATTATTTTATCATTCTCTTATGTCACTTATATGTGTGATCATGTATTCTATCAGTAAATTCACACATTTTATTATTGTGTTTGAGTGTGCCTCCATTATTATTATTATTATATTTCTCTATTGAGCATACACGAGGGTTATCATAGTACCATTTAGGGGACATCACGTTCCCTATAGAATTTCTCATTGTCTTGGGAGTAGCAACACACTGGCAACAAACAATATAATAATACACCCACTGAACTGCATGCTGGGGTGCAGATATAATAACCCAGCTGGCGACCTTGTTGAGGAAAAGATAGAGAAGACAGGCGGGAAAGGAGTTCCTGCAACCTCTTTGTCCGGCAGGCAAGACTCAGGGAGGTCATTGTTACAAAGTAAGCCCGAGTCTTCCTTCACTCCTCCACGGGTCTAGGCCGGAATTGCTGATAGCAGTTTCCCCGTGGTTGACTGAAGGGCTTCCAGGGTGAGTCAGTGGCACCCCTTCAGTGGTGGAAGCAAAGACCTGCGGAGGTGGGCATTGCTGGTCCTCTCCTGTGGGACCAAGGAGACTCCGGTGAATCCCGGGAGTCGGAGGGGCTGAGTATTCGGCCTTTCGAGCCCCTAGCAGCCGAGTGCTAGCAGAGCCCCGGCCCACCCCCCGTGACAGAGAACTGGCGACCTTGCCAGGATTCGAACCACAGTAGCCAAGAACTGGAGACTTCGCCAGGAAGGGTGGATCAAGCTACAGTGTTGCCAAGGTGTATTGATCAAGCTACAGTGTTGCCCAAGATTTCGAGACAGTGTTGCCAGGGTACTAATACAGTGTGGCCAGTGAATTCAGGGGTACTGTTACTTAACCAGCTAAGGGACTGAGACGGTGAAATTAGTACCTACTAACTTGTCTGTGCTGTCGTGTATGTTCGACGATATAGAGATGGAGGAGGATAAAGTAAAGAAATTTGTTGACACAAGGGACGAAAGCATTTTGGAAGAGTGTACCAAGGCCCAACTCCAACAAGTGGCAAACCACTTTGGGATCAGGTTGAGGACGACTAAGGTCGCGGAGCGAAGGATAGAGATCATGGCACAGCTCACAGCTCGAGAGGAGGCGACGGGAGAGGAGCCATCTCGAAGAGAGCCGTCCCGAGAAGAGCCGTCCCAAGGTGAACCGTCCCGACTGGACCCACCCCAAGCGCCTACCAGTGTGGAAGGAATTCACAGTGAACATGGGAGCAGTGGAAGGTCCAGCTGTAGTAAGAGGAGCCTGCAACTGGAAATAATGAAGATGCAACTGGAAGCCCAGCTGAGACGAGAGGAAAGAGAAGCGCAAATGCAGCGAGAGGAAAGGGAAGCGCAAATGCAGCGAGAGGAAAGAGAAGCGCAAATGCAGCGAATGAGCAAGAAGCACGGCTGCGGCGAGAAGAAGGAGAGAGACAACTGCGACTGGAGGAGATAAAGGCAAGGAAAGAAGTAGAATTGCGTCGCGTTGAGCGTGGTCTGCCCACACTACCTGCACGGCGGGATGACTTCAAGGTAAGGGAGCGTGACTTACCTACGTTCGAACCTCAAGAAGCCGAGGCGTTCTTCGAACACTTTGAACGGATAGCAACTCTGAAGGAGTGGCCAGAAGATGATTGGGCTGCTCTGGTCCAGGGCAGGTTGACTGGTGAGGCCCGGGAGGCCTACAACATGCTGGACCTAGAAGAGTGTGCTAATTACGACGCAATTAAGAATGCGGTGCTCCACTCATTCCGGCTGACTCCGGAGATGTACCGGAAGCGGTTCAGAGAGTGTACAAGAGCGTCGGGAAAGTCTTACGCCGAGACCGCCAGGGATATGGAACGGAAGTTCCTACGGTGGTTGAAGGCGGAGGAAGCGGAGTCGGCGGATGACATCAAACGACTGATAGTGATGGAGAAGTTTATGTCAGTGCTCCATCCAGAGTTGCGAGTAAGGGTGAGAGAAGCAGGTATTAAGGACCTAAAGGCTGCAGCGGACCGAGCCGACATGCTGGAAGAGGCACTACATCTCAGGAGGGAGGGGCCGCCCAGACACTCGCCTTACCCCAGGTCGGGAGGGAACTTTAGGAGTTCAGGAGGAGCGAGGACGGGTGGGGACTCTCCCAAGAGTAGTGTGCCCGATGAGGTAACCCGGTTCAAGAGCTCAAGGGACGCGGGAAGGAAGCCCCAAGCTGTGAGCAGTGGACCTAGCTCGGGAGCGAGTGCCGCTGCCCGGGAACCGACGACGGGGAGTCCTAGGAGGACCCAGGGAACCTCTACCGTTGGTGCTACCAGGGTGACTAGTAGAGGGTCGCCCAGAGAGGTGGTCGGTGTTACAACTGTGGGGGACGAGGACACTTCGCAAGGGAGTGCGGTCGCCCAGGCACGGTGGAAACGTGGCTTTCGCGAGGATAGGAAGCGAAGAAGCCAACGATAATTCAGGTGATATGCCAGTGATAGGGAGAAGAGGATTCACCCCTTTGTGTGTGAGGGGACGGTGAAGATAAGAGGAGCTGATCCTGTGCCAGCAAGGATGCTGAGGGACACTGGATCCGATTTCACCCTTGTTAGTGAATCCCTCTTCCCCGAGGACTACAGACGTTCCAGTACAGGGGAAGCCCTGATAAGGACGTTGGGGGGACAAGTGAGGATGCCCCTTCATAAGGTGACTCTTAATTCAGACTATGGTTGTCAGACTCTTGTAGTAGGGGTCTGTGCTCTACTGCCCAGGATGGAAGCTCAGGTGATCCTAGGGAACGACTCCTGTGGGGGATGTGTTCTCCCGAATTTGATTAAAGGTGAGGAGTGTATAGAACCCTAAACGGAGCAGCAGGACGGGCGCCAGCAGTGGCGAAACGGAAATTGCGAGAGTGGCATTTCCGGTATGCGCGGTGACGTCGGGACGAGACGTGAGGGAAGATGATGTGAGCGGATCCAGTCACGCCGAAGAGAACATGCCGGGTGACCTGGGCTCGATCATTTGTTCCGAGAGGAGGCCAGAGGACAAGCGACAGGTGAGGAGGGTCGGATAGGAGTGTCCAAGTTACTCTCACCAGTCCTCTAGGCATTGACCGCACCCGTCTAGGTGAGCTGCAAAGGGAGAGTTTCCTGAGTTGGTACGGGAGGCTGAAGGAGGTCTCGCCGGACCCGAGTCACCAACTCACTTCTTCGTGGAGAAGGGAGTGTTAATGAGGCAGTGGAGACCGGTTAGGGAAGAAGCGGGTGATGATGTGCTGAGAGTGAGGCGTCAGGTGGTGATGCCGGCGCGGTACAGAAACGCGGTACTGAAGCTTGCACACTCAGTGGATCCCGCGGTCACTTGGGAGTGACTGACCAAGACTTTAAGCAGGCTTCGGGAACATTTTTATTGGCCGGCATGGACGCGGATGTAAGAAGAATTTGCAAGACGTGTTTCCCGTGCCAGAGAGCGGGGAAGAACGTCCCTGCATCCCGAAAGCACTTTGTTCCAGTTCCGGCGTTCGGCCAGGCGTTTGAACGCCTAATAATCGACGTCGTGGGACCACTACCCTAAGACCCAGAAAGGGAATAATTACTTATTGACTATCATGTGTGCTTCGACGAGGTTTTCCCAGAATCAATCCCCAGTGCGGAAGGTGACATCGAGATGCG
>WNGS01006636.1:809829-831256 GCA_020271785.1 Procambarus virginalis | reverse complement strand
CGCACTTCTCAGCCTACCTACTGCAAGGCCCGATTTGCCTAATAGCCAAGTTTTCCTGTATTAATATATTTCTCTATTTTTTCTTATGAAATGATAAAGCTACCCATTTCATTAGTATGAGGTCAAATTTATTTTATTGGAGTTTAAATTAACGTAGATATATGACCGAACCTAACCAACCCTACTAACCTAACCTAACCTATCTTTATAGGTTAGGTTAGGTTAAGTAGCAGAAAAGGTTAGGTTAGGTTAGGTTAGGTAGGTTAGGTAGTCGAAAAAACATTAATTCATGAAAACTTGGCTTATTAGGCAAATCGGGCCTTGCATAGTAGGGTAGGCTGAGAAGTGCGTTCTGCTACTACGTACAGATACTAACATATATATATATATATATATATATATATATATATATATATATATATATATATGTCGTACCTAGTAGCCAGAACGCACTTCTCAGCCTACTATGCAGGCCTGATTTGCCTAATAAGCCAAGTTTTAATGAATTAATTATTTTTCGTACTACCTAACCTACTAACCTAACCTAACCTAACTTTTTCAGCTACCTAACCTAACCTAACCTATAAAGATAGGTTAGGTTAGGTTAGGTAGGGTTGGTTAGGTTCGTCATATCTACGTTAATTTAACTCCAATAAAAAATATTGACCTCATACATAATGAATGGGTAGCGTTATCATTTCATAAGAAAAAGATTAGTGAAAATATATTATTTCCGAAAACTTGGCTTATTAGGCAAATCGGGCCTTGCATAGTGGCTGAGAAGTGCGTTTCTGGCTACTATACGATATATATATATATATATATATTATATATATATATATATATATATATATATATATATATATACACTGAGGTCCATGGACTTCATCTTGATTAAATAACAAATGTATAAAATCAGTCGTTGGATTAATTGAGGTTTAATTTATTTAGTTGATTCAGAGGATAGAATAATCAATCATTAAATCAAGTATGGTTCTGAGACTGCAGTGGATTCAGTGACATTAGTCACAGTGACTTGTAGCTGTTTAGGCTACTGTTCACTGATATGCCACTGAAGCCTCATAAACACATCTTCAGTTTTAAATGATGATATTGTGGAGGGAACCACATTCAAAATACCCGCCAACAGGAATATCTTATGCTAGGTGCTCCTGATTGGTGGACAACAATCCTTTGCCGTGCGTCTGTGCACCCCCCGCACATGCACGGAGGAGGCAGAGGGGCAGAAGAGAACCGCACCTGACCGCAGATACACCTGTTAGTGACGCCTCCTGGACAGTGGTTATCCGGCACCTCGTATTGGCTAGTTACGATTAGATCTCGCCCACCCTCGCCCCTGAGAAGCCGTCGCATTGCTTCATCCTGCCCCTAGAAGAATTCAGCTCGAGGTGAGCAACTGTCTTCCCTGTTTTATACCTATTTCTGTGTATGTTGATTACCACGTGGTCGATCGTCCCTTACCCCATATGCGACCGCCTCCACACTGGTGCAGTGAGTAATCGGCCTACACGGTAATCAAGAGGACCTCGCGACGCTGTATGCATCATTATCCTGCTGAATTTGATTAAGACTTCGTGTTCAACATCACAGTAACATTTACTGTTGTCGGATGCTCCTTAGAGCCAGTCGGCCGAGCGGACAGCATGCTGGACTTGTGATCCTGTGGTCCTGGGTTCGATCCCAGGCGCCGGCGAGAAACATTGGGCAGAGTTTCTTTCACCCTATGCCCCTGTTACCTGGCAGTAAAATAGGTTCCTAGGTGTTAGTCAGCTGTCACGGGCTGCTTCCTGGAGGTGGAGGCCAGGTCGAGGACCGGGCCGCGGGGACACTAAAAATCCTCGAAATCATCTCAAGATAACCTCAAGATAGATGTTCTCCAGTTTGCTTGGACTTTATTTATGCTTTTCAGCTGCATTGTCTGAGATATTGTGGTTACTGATTTCGGTATCTGTGCTTTATTCCCCATTTCATGCATTTCCCTGTGATTTTTTATACTTCGTCATATCTCGGCTCCTGAATCAAGAGCGTTCTACGGCCCCCATTCGTCCAGCAAGTTTCTACACGTTAGATTTATTTCCCAGATTTTTGGCCCTCTTTGCAGTATCAATTTTCTCCATTTTTGGCAATTTTCTCTATTTTTTGTGAATTTTGGTGAATATTCATTGTTCTCAAGACGACGCCATCACCCAGCCTAGCTGCGACCATACGTGTTCCTACATGCTGCCGGCCCGCCCCACCTGTTGGCGTCCGCTCCACCTGCTGGCGTCTACTCCACCAGTTGGCGTCCTCTCCTACCACTAAGGTTGTATCCCGAGTTTTCTTTGCATTTGCTATTTTTCTCGATATTCTACATCAGAATTCCAAGTTTTCGGCAATTTATGTTGTTTTATTAAGAAGTGGAGAGGAAGTTACCGACTCACGGATTCAGCTCATCCGTTCACGAGAGTACCTGGGTTTAGTGTTATTGTTTACTTACGGTCGTGGAGGACCCAGTGGCTTCAGCTATACAAAAGTGTTTGTTGCACCTCACTGGGCTGTATTATACATTGGCTGCACGAACTTTCCTCATATATATGACTCCAGGGAGACATATGTGTCAAGAAACTAGTGCTGGTATACTTAGAACTGAGTTAAGGAAACCATATTTTTACTCTGGGTGCACCATTGAGTTTCTCCATTCACCTGAAATACATGTGTTGTTTATTTAATAGGTGCATGAACTTTGAACTATATATTTATTGATAAATATAGATATGAGTGCATAAACTTAGTTTTAAGTAAAACTAGATACATTTACTTGAGGGGGGGGGGCAGTTAGTTTTTTTAAAAGTTGTTCAATGTCGACCAATATGTTTTGACTAGTTGTATATGAAAAGGGCTGCAATTGTTCCAAGATTCAGTACTGCAGCCTAAATAGCAAGGGAGATTTTTTTTCAACAAATATTATACATTTTCAATTGTTTATAAACAACCACACCTTTCAAATATAATCATTCTATGACACTTTTCAGTCACATTAGCATATAATAAAGGATCTGTAGAAAGGGATTTTCCAAAACATCTTTAGTTTTCCTAATGCAAATAGTTAAAGTTTCCCAAAAAGTTATGCAACTATATCATGTTTATTGCTATTATAAAATCAATAAATGAACGTAGGATGCAAAGCATGTGCCAGATTTTAGAGACATACACTCTACATATAAGGTGTAATTTTCATGTAAATTGAATAAAAATGAAAGAGTTATAAGAATTTTATGTTACTTGAAAATAAATAAGAAAATAATATAGTCTAAGGTGCTGCCATCTTTGACTGATATTGACATAAACCAATTTCCTTTAAAATTGGCACCCTTACAGATAGGCAGTCAAGTGTATAAGTTTCATACAAACCATCTGATGAAAAATTAAGAAAAATAAAATTGAAAAAAGAAAAAAAAATCTAAATTTTAATTTTTTAAACTTAATTTTTTTAATAAAACTAATTATATATTTTTTAATATTTGCTGTTGTGATAGCTGAGAGTCATAGACATAATTTCAGTTGACACATGTGTTTGATAATCGTTTTTGACCATTTTGGAAAATTTTGACACATAATTCAATATTTCTTTTCTCCCTTCCTATTTATGCTACGATGCTGAGACCTGGACCAGATGAAACCCTTTTCATATACAATACGTCAAAAAAGTTTGATTGAAATCGAACAAGTTTTCACTTGTGGCATATTTGAATCTAAGGCCCCCATAAAACACATAGGTGAAATATTCTGATATATCTTAGAGTTAAGTGAGTGATACTGTGGAATATACAATTGAAACATTGAAACTTGAAACATTGTGGTTTGCAAATGTCCACTTTTTAGGGAAACATAACTGTATGTGATATTCCTACAAGTGACCAGTGAAAATACTTAGAAATAAGTGATAAGGGCTCTTACCTAACGTGTACTTGTAAGAGTGCAATATATGTTTACACCCTAAATTTAAGTGCATGACCGTAGATTTAAGTGCATGATCCAAGATTTAAGTGCATGATCCTAGATTTAAGTACATGATCAAGTTAAGTGTACGAACTTACGATTATCCAGTCCTATTGAGTGTTCACGACTATACCAAGTGTAATCTAAGTTTTGAAAATTTTTGGGAGGGCGTAACATTGGGGTCAGGTAATCCTAAGTATTGGGGCCACCCTGTTTTTTCTCCATTTTTTGACATCGTACAGTGAATGGTTACCTCAAACATACTGGATAATTCCTAAGCGGCACCTGCTTCCATTAGTTACAGGCTTGGAAGCGGAATACTATTCTTGACCATTCCTAGAATTAAGGCCTATTCCCTGGCGTGTCTTATTTTTATGAGTTAGTGGTTAACTTGGCTGGAACGCACATTTTGCACAAGATTATTTCTGAGCTTCGGCTTTTCATTACTGCAAGATGCTCCGCATACGCATTAACTCTGTGCCTGTAATTGACCTAATAACTCTACCTGGAGTGTCATACACACTGGGCAACAGAATTAAAAAATTTAGACACACATGCACTGTAGACAATATCCACTATATCTCTCACCTTAAGATTACAACTCCCTTGTTGAATGCCATATCTTTTGACACATCCGTTTCCCCAGAGCTCAGGCTCCAACACTCTCATAGGCCCTAATGCTAGGGTACGTTCAAATTCACCATCAACCAATGGGAATGCCTCGGCTGCTTCTGGAGGTACGGCTGCACTCAGTTCAGACGTACGTCTCCTTCTCGCAGTATCCATGGGTTGCATAGTTCCCGTTTTCTGAGACAGAGACATCTTTTCAACTAAGTAGTCGTCTCATTCATCCCGTCGCCCAGCTGAACGGTTGTCAGCTAGTTCCCAGAATTCTGATTCTGATAACTCCACTCCTAGCCGGTGGACCGGCCATGGCCGACGGAGTAACAAATTCCGCCCACCACCTCGGGAGTTGGATTATGCTGATAAATCTGATTGGACTCCGTTCTATCACCGTTTCACATCTTATTCAGCGGAAAAAGATTGGAGCGGCACTACTTCCCTAAAAATTTGGGTTGGTGTCTTAAAGGCAAAGCCAGTGATTTTTACAACCGGATACTAGACCGGGAACCATCAATTGATTATACTCGCATGATGCTCATAATTCCAGAGCCCGGCTCTGTGGTGCAGCGGTCAGCACATCCACCTTTAAAGTGGCAGACTCGGGTTCAACTCCTGGCTCAACTTTTCAACTTTCATCTCAGGTTCAACTTTTCTCTCCAGTTAAATTTATCCCTGATAAATTTACAAATTAATATTTTACGTTATCTTCAATAAAGTATTGGTAAATGTGAATATTTATATAACTAATTATAGTATATAATTAGTTAAATAAATTATAATTATATTTGAGAAACTATATTAGGCCTACAGTGTCATGCTCATTTGTTATTTATTTATTTCACTTTTAAATAACTAACATTGAAGAATTTGTTTTGTAAAACAAAAATAATAAGAAGAATTGTAAAACTGACGATGGTACGTTACGTTGATGCCAAATACAGTATGTGGGACGTTACGTTGATGCCAAATACAGCATGTGCGACGTTACTTTGTTAGTCCAAACACATTAGGTGGGTCGGTCCCATGGGTTCCAAATACAGGAGATGGAGCGTTTTGTTGGTTGTTCAATTAATGTATGTGGGGCGTTATATTATTTATTCATATACAGTATGTGGAATGTTACATTGTTAGTCTAAATACAGTAATTTTGTAACTACATTGGTTGTTCAAATACAGTAGGTTGTATGTTTTGTAAGCTATTTAAATACAGCAAGTAGAACGTTACTTTGGTAGTGCAAATAAAGTACCACCGCAACACCTTGCATAGTAACACTGCCACACCTTGTACTGTAACCCTTACTGCCACCCCGTGTATTGTGACGTTTAGTGCGCACCTTCTATTGTAACACTTCCACACCTTGTAATGTAGCTCTTACTGCCACACCTTGTAATGTAGCTCTTACTGCCACACCTTGTAATGTAGCTCATACTGCCACACCTAGTATTGTAACACTTACTGCCACACCTTGTAATGTAGCTCTTACTGCCACACCTTGTATTGTAACACTTACTGCCACACCTTGTATTGTAATACTACCACACCTTGTACTGTAACACTGGCCAATCTTGCAATGTGACACTTATTGTCACACCTTGTATTGTAACACTTCTACACCTTGTAATGTAAAAAATACTGCTACACCAGGTTATGTGACACTGCCAGACCTTGTGTTGCAATACTTGCTGCCAAACATTGCATGGTAACTCTTACTGCAACACTTCGTATTGTAAGACTGACACACCTTGTATTGTAACACTACCACACCAGGTGTTGAAACACTACACACCTTTAGGGGGAGCCGGTGGCTGAGCGGACAGTACACTGGGCGCGTGATCCTGTGGCCCCGGGTTCGATACCGGACGCCGGCGAGAATCAATGGGCAGAGTGTTTTTCACCCTGATGCCCCTGTCACCTAGCAGTAAATACGTACCTGGGAGTTAGTCAGCAGTCACGGGCTGCTTCCTGGCGGAGGACCGGGCCGCGGGGAGACTAAGCCCCGAAATCATCTCAAGATAACCTTGTATTGTAACACTTACTTGTTGACTGACGGCGCCGTGGAGAGGGGGGAACCTGCTGCATGGGTGACAGCTTCTCCCCCATATCAACCTACCCTGGCTTGGCACTCTGGAGAGGCCACTCCAGACCGACAACCAGAGCGCAACTTTATAGTCTCCTGAGACAGATGGATGCCTTCTAATACTACTGCCACACCTTTTATTGTACCATTTACTGCCACACCTTTTATTGTACCATCTACTGCCACACCTTGTATTGTACCATCTACTACCACACCTTTTATTGTACCATCTACTGCCACACCTTGTATTGTACCATCTACTGCCACACCTTTTATTGTACCATCTACTGCCACACCTTTTATTGTACCATCTACTACCACACCTTTTATTGTACCATCTACTGCCACACCTTTTATTGTACCATCTACTGCCCCACCTTGCAATGTAACATTTACTGCCACACCTTGTATTGTAACGCTTACTCTCACACCTTGTATTGTAACGCTTATTGTCACACCTTGTATTGTAATACTGCCACACCTTGTATTGTAATACTGCCACACCGTGTATTGTAACGCTTACTGTCACACCTTATATTGTAATACTGTCACACCTTGTATTGTAACGCTTACTGCCACACCTTGTATTGTAATACTGCCACACCTTGTATTGTAGTACTGCCACACCTTGTATTGTAATACTGTCACACCTTGTATTGTAATACTGCCACACCTTGAACTGTAACACCGCCTCACCTTGCAATGTAACATTTACTGCCACACCTTGTATTGTAACGCTTACTGTCACACCTTGTATTGTAATACTGCCACACCTTGTATTGTAACACCGCACACCTTGTATTGTAACATTTACTGTCACACCTTGTATTGTAATGCTTACTGTCACACCTTGTATTGTAAAACTTACTGCCACACCTTGTATTGAAACGCTTACTGTCACACCTTGTATTGTAATACTGTCACACCTTGTATTGTAACGCTTACTGCCACACCTTGTATTGTAATACTGCCACACCTTGTATTGTAATACTGCCACACCTTGAACTGTAACACCGCCCCACCTTGCAATGTAACATTTACTGCCACACCTTGTATTGTAACACTGTAACACATGAGTCACAATAACGTGGCTGAATAAATGTTGAACAATCAACACACCAGAAGATAAAGAGACGACGACGTTTCGCTCCGTCATGGACCATTATCAAGTCGATTGTGATGAGACGAGGTTGTTGGTATTGTTGTTTTTGATTTAGCTGCTCAGAACAAAATGTTCATTTAGCACGGGCTATGGTGAGCCCGTAATTGAGTTCGGTTATTCACGATAACCTTGTTACTGTGATATATGAGTCAAAATTTAAAATGAGGGGTTTCCTACTTTTCCCGTTTCTCTCTCATTTCTGTTTTAGTGCACTGGTTTTAGTCTTGTTTTAATAACATTATCTCGGTGGTGGATGTAGATGCAGAATGTTCACTAGTGTGTCCCATTCTTCAACTGCTTTTCTAATTATTGTAGTCGCTGTGGAATTTGCAGTTAATGCAGCTGCTCTCGTTGGATTAATGTTGAGTTTGAAGCCTATTTTATGCCTTTCGATGCCTATACTTAAACTATTGGATTTATTACCTCCCAGCAGCACTTGCAAACAAGTCTGAGTTTGTGTATGGCTGAGACAAAGAATGCACGGGGCATTTAGTAAGGTAAGAGAGAGGTGAGGAGGAGGAAATCTTAGAGGAAGGTAAGAGCAAGGCAAAAGGTACGGATAGGATAGGTGTATGGGGGGGGGTAACAATAGGTGTAAGAATGGGAACGTAATTAAAAGAGGAGAAAGAAATAGAAAAAAGATTGGTAGGCTTATATTAGGTCTCGTTTGTTAGAAAGTTTAGATCATATGAGTGTGTACTGTGAAAGGGAAGAGTGAACGGCAACAAAGCTAGGACAAAGTTTCATGTTGGGGAGGTTGTGCATCAGAGCCGATTAGACAAGACGGCGTCTGTGAAAAGTAGAGTTAGGAAAGAGCAATCAATATCATGACAAGAATCCCTAACATGACTTAAGATTGCATTGTTTCTGTCTGCAGACATAAAACGTCTTTTGAGTTCCTTAAGTCTGTCATTAAGTGTACGGCCAGTTTCCCCAAAGTTTTGGAGTGGACAAGACGAACAGGAAATAGAGTAGACACCGGCAGCATTAGAATCAGGAGGAGAAGTGTGAACCAGATTGAATCGAAGAGTGTTAGTTTGTCGAAAGGCGAGCTTTATGTCAAGAAAACGAAGAGTATTAGTAGGAGTTTTAAGTTCAGATATGAAGGGATGGCAGAGCACAGTGCTAATAGTGTTGGAAGCAGGTTTAGGTTGAAAAAATTCGTTTATTTTGAGAAAAGGCGCAGATGATAAAATGTGAGGGGTAACCAAGGTGAGAGAAAGATTCGTAAATAAATGAAATTTCAGAATCAAGAAACAGAGGGTCGCTGATGCATAGATCGCAGAGGAAAAAAGAGACGAGGACACTTTTCTTAACAGAAGGAGGATGGTAGGAAAAGAAGTGAATGTACATACCACTATGCATGGGTTTGCGGTAGACAGAAAGAGAACCCGTACACAGAACTGTGAACGTGAGCGGCAAATAAACGAAGGAGGGAATTAGATTCCCATTCATCTTTGAAATGGATGAAAGGAGCTAGATTGTTAAGAGAGGAGAGGAAAAGCTGGAAAAGACTAAGTTCATTATGCCATAAAGCAAAAATCTCATCAACATAGTGAAGCCAGAGAGAGGGACGAGTATCAATAGTGGGAAAAAGAACGGTTTCGAAATATTCTATATAGAGATTGGCAAGAACAGGGTAGAGAGGGAAACCCATAGCGACACCGATAGTTTGAGAGAAGTAGTTACCGTTGCAAGAGAAGGAGTCAAAGTCAACACAGTCTGATGAGTTGAAGGGAAACATGAATGGGGAGCGGGAGATGAAGAAGGCCCTGAGAACACTGCCCTGATAAGTAGTTGTTTTATTAAAAAACAAATTAATAAATATTGTAAAACTGATGTTAATACTTTACGTTGGTAGTCCAAATACAGTAAATGGGACGCTACAATTGTAGTACATATATTGAAAGTGGAACGTTCCGATGGCGGTCTAAATACAGTAAGTTGGCTGTTACATTGGTAGTCCAAATACAGTGAGACTTTACGTTTGTAGTGCAAATACAGTAACACCGCCACACCGTCTATTGTAACACTTACTGCAACACACGGTATTGAAACACTTACTGTGAGACATTGTTTTCTAAAACTTACTGACACACCTTGAATTGCAACACATTCTGCCATACCTAGTGTTGTAACACATGCTTCTACAACTTGTATTCTAACACTGCGATCCCTTGTAATATGTTACTTACAGCAATACCTTGTAGTATTGTAATACTACGACATCGTGATTTGTAACACTGCCGCACATTGTATTGAACGATTTACGGCCACACCTGATATTTCAACACTTTCTGCAACACCATGAATTGTAACACTTATTGTCACATTTTGTATTGTAACCCTGCCACACCTTGTATTGTAATACTTACTGCCATACTTTGTATTGTAACACTGCCACACCTTGTATTGTAACAACAAAAACCTATACTGTGACACCTACTGCTACGCCTTGTATTGTAACAATGCTACACATTGTATTGTAAGACTTACTGCCACACCTTGTATTGTAAAACCATCACACCTTGCATTACAACACATACTCCCACGCCTTGTATTGTAATATTGCCAAACTTTGCATTGTAACACTTACTGCCATACCCTGTAATGCTTTTCTTACTGTCACACCTTGTTCTGTAACACTTACTGCAAACCTTGTACTGCAAAACTTACTGCCACACTTTATATTACAAAACGTACTGCGACACCTTGTATTGCAACACCGCCACACCTTGAATTATAATACTTACTGCCACACATTGTATTGTAACACTACCACGCCTTGTATTTTAATTCTGCCACACCTTGAATTGAAATACTTACCGCCTCACCTTGATTTGAAAACTACCCACACCTTGTATTGTAATACTTACCGTCACACATTGCAACATACGATCATTTATATTGTTTATATATAACCATTTTATCTGCAAAATTTATATAATAAACATAATAATTCCAGAGCCCGGCTCTGTGGTGCAGCGGTCAGCACAGCCGCCTCTAAAGTGGCAGACTCAGGTTCTTCTCCTGGTGGAGCATTTTTCTCTCCAGCTAAAGTTACACCCAGATCAATTTACTGATTACTATTTTACATTATCTTCAGTAAAGTATTTGTGAAATATGTAAACAAATATTTAGCTAATTATATCGTATAAAAAACTCCATTTAGCCTACATTTTCAAAATAAATGTTTACTTATTTATTTCACATTGAAATTGCAAACACTGCAGCATTTGTTCTATTAAAAAATACAGAAAAGTATTGTGAAACTGATGTTACGTTATGTTGGTAGACCAAATACAGTAACAGGGACGTTACGATGAGTAGTGAAGTTGAGGACTACGAGGACGCGCGCCATCTGCAAGGTGGACCCCCTTGCGACTACGAGGACGCGTGTCATCTGACCAGGTGGACCCCCCGCGACTACGACCGTGCGCAGCATCTGGCCAGGTGACCCCATTAGAGCCAGCTGGCCATGTGGTGCGCAGGTATGTAGCCACATAGTGTTGTAAGGGGATTTTCCCGGAAGTTGGGGTGTGTCGGACGCGTGTGAGCGTCCGGTGTTTGAGTATGTGGTCAGGGAAGATTGGGGTCATGTTGTTTGGGGGGTAGTAGACTATGTGGGCTATGTGCTAGAGTATGAGGTAAGTGCTCTAGAAGGTAATGAATGGAATGGTGCGGCGCGTGTCGGACGCGTCTAAGCGTCCGGTATTGAGTTATGCGGTCAGGGAAGATGGAGGGGTAGGAGAGTATGTGGGGTATGTACTAGAGTATGTGGTATGTGGATATGTTGTTAAGAGTAAATGAATATGTATGTTTGTTTTCCGTAGACTTAATCCCGTGTGTAGATAATAGTTTTGATTAAAAAATGAGTATTTATTGCTATGTGTGTGTGTGTAGGTGAGAGGGGTCCCAACATATGTTGTTGGGGTAGGGGAGGGAGGGGGGCAAGGGAGTGTGAGGGAGAGTGAAGGGACCTTCCCCCTCTGCGTGAGAGTGTTTAGGGTCATTTGTGGTTTGTGGTTAGACAGGCATTACTTCTTCGAGGGTTGTGTTGGGAGCTGCACCAGAGCGGATGTGCTCCTCCCCTCACACCCCACTTCCCCTCAGCTCCCCCTGTAAAGGTGAGAGCCTGTATTTATCACCTATCAATTTCACACACTCACTCCGTGGGTCTGGAGGACTGCTTTTGATGACAGCAATACGGCTCACCATAGTCACTCCTGTCACAGCTCACTCTGCCACATAGCAGCAGCGAGACATGCACCATGAGGCAGCCCACATACCGCTAAGAAAGGAGAACTGTACTGGTGTGTGGTCTTTGACGTCTCACACATTAAGGTGTGGTCATATGTCCCACCCTCCCCTCCCTTACCTTCTAGAGTGGGGCACCCCTCTCCCTTACCTTCTAGAGTGGGACACCCCTCTCCCCTACCTTCTAGAGTGGGGCACCCCTCTCCCTCCCCTCCCTTACCTTCGAGAGTGGGTCACCCCTCTCCCTCCTCTCCCCTACCTTCTGGAGTGGGGCACCCCTCTCCCTCCCCTCCCTTACCTTCTAGAGTGGTACGGACCAGGTCCACATACCGTCACATCGACCTGAGAGGTGTCACCACATGCACATCACTTAGTAACTCAAAGTCACTAGGTTAGCGTGTACTGAATGAGGGAAACATTTTTTTTTGCGGGGGCGAGCCTTCCGAGCCGGCTTGCCTCTGTAAATGTTGTCACATGACTGAGGCTAAATGAGGTGAGACCACACACCTTAGCCAACCGCTCCCTCCCCTCACACTTGACATCCACAAGTTAACAGCTTACACACTTTTCTCGCTATAAAGAATAATAAATAAATAAATAGTTAGGAGAAGTAAACCACTTGTATCTTAACGTGGTCATCATGGTAACATCATTCTTTGCTCAAATAGCATTTTTTAAGAGTAACGAGAGTCATAAGGCGATCTTCAATCTTATTATTATAACAAATCATAATTTTTTTTGTAAACACAACTGCATGGGATACACACAGCAGTCAGTGGTTACTCTCTCTCTCTCTCTCTACATTATATGTGAGGTTACACAATGCGTCAAGAAGTACCTACGTGTTGCTAAACAGTCCAATCTCTCACAAGGCAGTCATATGGGCAGAACACAAAGGGTCAGGGACTGAACCCTCAATTCATTCTTTAGCTAATCAAGTTACAATCATGACGCGCCAGTTAGAAAATTCAAAATAAGTATGCACATCGACGCGTGAGACGTGATCACTACCTACAAATTTTTTTAACTGTGATCGCAACATCGCCTGGTAGCAGTCACTGGTTACTCTCTCTCTCTCTCTCTCTCTATTCAGATCATTTAATAGTTGGGGAAAAAGTAACATCAATTCCTTTCTCCTGCTGCCGCTGTTCACGTATTCTTTTTTCATTTCACTTAGACTGACAGCTCACCAGAGGTTGGAAGACTAATGTCAATTTTCGAGCCCCCATCTCACTCACCTTTATAACTTTGTAACGTAACATCACCAACATGATGTCATCGTTCTTTGCCCAAATATCATTAATGTAGCGTGACCAACATGTTATCATCGTTCCTTGCCTAAATATCATTTTAAGAGTAAGACCAACTTTCTGTCCGAATATCATATTGATATGTGAACCCTATTTAGCCAAACACAATATCTCCTTTACATCTCATACCATATAATATTACTGTCTACCAGTTTTTAGCCCCTGTAACACATTGTAACGTAACGCGAAATAAAATTTCTACAAACCAAAATAACATTTTTAAATGAAGTTTGACTTAGTCCATCTCCTTTACATCTCATACCATATAATATTACTGTCTACCAGGTTTAGCCCCTGTAACACATTGTAACGTAACGTGGAAATCAACTTTTCTGATGACCAAATAACATTTTTGTAAATGTGAAGCTTTGTAGATTTAATTTTAAACAAAGGTGGGTCACTAGTCCACAAACTAAGAGTGGTGAGTCAGGAAGAATGTCTTTGTGAAATATGCACAGAAGAGTTTGGGGAGATGTGATCACTACATACCTACAAATTCTAATATTTTTTGTTAACTGTGTGATCACGACATTTACCTCTTGGTCTCTTGTTCCGCCTCTCACTAGACAATAAACACAATTTTGTATAATTTCTCGACTAAAATACCACTCTGAAACATCTTTACACTTTATTTTTTCATTGACACGTGCACAGCAATCAAAGGGAATCTCACTACTGCATGGATGTCTTGTGTGTTAAATATACGGACCTTTCCTAGCTTATCATTTTCTTTGAGAAACTTATATGTAGTGATCATATCTCCCGAGTCCACACAAATAACTCGCCAGAAAACCAGTCAGTCAGTCAAACATTTTTATAGTTCAAAGTTTTTCATCTTAAAAAACAGAGACTACTAGTCTTCATTTTTTTTCTTCTATCAAATCAAATAGCTGCGAGGACCACTACCACATGACTATCAATCGCTTGACTAGGTTAAGGACTGCAATATCACACACCATACTTGTTACGGGCTCTCACTAGTCAATAAACACAATTTTGGATCATTTCTCGACTAAAATAGCACTCCGAAACATCTTTGCACTTTTAATTTTTCATTGACACGTGCACAACCATCAAAGGGAATCTGACTACTGCACGGATGTCTTGTGTGTTAAATAATCGGTCATTACCTAGCTTATCATTTTCTTTGAGAAACTTATATGTGGTGATCATATCTCCCGAGTCCACACAATAACCCACACATCACCCATCTTCTGTTTTCAAATCACAGCTCGCATCTATTTTACTGTTATTTTTTTTTGTTTGCAGAAACTATGTTTTGAGAATATGCACAATGTCACCAATTACTGTTCGTATCATCAAAGTCCTTTCAGTCATCAAAACAAGCAGAGGTGCAGCATAATCCACCAGAGATCTGATGTATGCAAGGTACATCATTTTGACAGTTCTGACACTGACCTGCCTTAGCGAGATGACTGTGTGCAACAGTGCCCTAGCACTCTTAATAATTTTATTCAAGCACTGATAACATAGCATAATGTAAGATTTTTTTCACATTTCATATCGCTTGTGAAGATTTAGTTTTAACAAAAAGTGAAACACAAGAGCATGAACTAATAGGGTTGAGATAGGAGGAAAGGCTTTGTGGACGGTTAGTCAAAACTTAACATAACAGATATGATTTCACAGAATTTTAACCTTTGCAAGTTTTTCAGTGTTTTCTCTTCACTTGTGCTAAGTGAGTCAGACAAAATGGGTCATTTCATTATTAGCCAAGGCAATACGCTATTAGCTAGAGAGTCAAAACATATAACACGTATTATTTCACAGGAATTTTTTCTAGCAAATATGGTTCCTTTAAGCAGTTCAACACATCAAACACCACCAGTCGCGAAATTCTCTTTAGTCAATAATCATCCTTTACAGTTTTTCTTGACTAAAATAGCACTCCAAACATAAGTGGTCATTTTTATTCACACTGTCGCACTTATAGTCAATAATTTGTTTCGCAGAGTGAAAAGTTATGCTTAGTGACGAGATTTCACGGTGAGCATAGTTTTAAGAGAGTTCACACTGTATTAATTACGGTCACGGATATGTTATGTTAAGTTTATGAAGATCATTACTTCTTATTTTCTTATTTTTACCCATTTCCCCGCACCCTGCTTTTCAGCCTTCTCATATTCTTTTCAAATCAAGTTGGCTTACTGTTTTTCCAGTAGATTGGTTTCACATTACATATATTAATCAACTTTCAAATTCAGTTCAGTTTCTTTTCAATTTCACAGCTTCGTTGCTCCCCTGTCAGTATCTAGTTCAAGACCTCGTATTATCAATGTCATTAATACTACTATCATCAACCATGTATTGGATGTCTCAGACATTCAGTTAACAACTTAGTAAGTGTTTAATGAACGTGAGAATCACTTCATGTGCGCTCATTTTAGTTTAGTTTAAAGTTTTCCATCTTGAATTAATACTACTATCACCAACTATGTATTGGATAGCTCAGGCATTCAGTTAACAACTCAGTAAGTGAAAATCACTTCATGTGAGCTCATTTTTAGTTTAGGATAAGGTTTTTCCATCGTAAAATACTATTATCATCAACCAGGTATTGGACGGTGTGGTGTCTGTGTATAGCTGAGATAGTCTTGGTTGTAAGGTTGATGTAAAGTCATTCCTGATTACTGACTTTAATACTTAAATAATTACATGATAGAGTAGCTCCCAAGCTTGGCAGGCGTCCTGTGTGCTGTTTACCTTCTCTAGTGGCGTCCAGCCGCCGCACATAGAAAACGGATGGTACCATTTTCTGTGAACATGACATCCCTCCTTTTCTTTAAAAAGAATGAATACAGGATGTCTACCATGCTTGTAGCACAAAGCAAAGTTATTGACACAAAGTAAGTTATTAACATATCAAGAGATATTGCATACATTTAACATTAATTAAACACACAAAGAATTTAAACAATCTTTACCACAAAGGATTTCAATGTTAAAAATACATATGCAATGTTAAACAAACATGAAAGAAACTGTAATACAAAGTTACAAAATATTGAATGAGAGATCTACATTATTCAAACAATATTAAATTTAGTTCAGCATAACAAGTAAATACTTTGCATTACATATGAACACAATTAATCATCAAATCGTGTAGGGCGTTTAACATGACGTTTTGGACTAGAGTCCTTAAATACAAAAACATCCCTCGATGAATTGTTTATCGAGCCATAACTCATTTTTTCTTTTTCTTTTGCACGACTTTGCACTTCATCATTTTCTACACTAGTTGGAATCACTTTGAAATAAGCCATATTACGTGTTATACTATGATCTCTATTACTCGCTGTTACCATAGTTCCTTTTACACTAATCACTTTATATGGTTTTGTATCATACGGCATATCTAGCTTTCCCTCTTTTTTCTTTTTAACGAGAACAGTATCTCCAACCTTTATGAATTGTTCCTTTGCACGTTGATCATGAGCAATTTTCATTTTGCCCTTCGCTAGTGCATCCTTCTGAGCGAGACGTTTATCCGTTACCTTGGCTGGCATGACAGGTAGTGCGATTCTCATAGGACGTCCAAATAAAAGTTCGCCAGGCGACTTGCCCAGTGTTCCATGCGGTGTTGCACGGTAGTTCCTGAGAAAAGCATACATAGCTTGTTTCCAGGATCGTCCTTCGGCATGAGCACAGCGTACAGCTTTCATGAGAGGTTGCATGAATCTCTCGACTTCTCCATTTGCTTGTGGATGTAGTGGCATCACACGGCGGTGTTTGAATCCAATATGCTCAGCAAAGTTGACAAAGTCTTGTCCATTAAATGGCGGTCCATTGTCCGTCTTGACAACTTCAGGAATGCCAAAGTTTGAAAAGATCTTGTCGAGTTTCGGGATGACAGCCTTTGCAGATGTGGAAGTGATGATTTCTACTTCTGGATAACGTGAGTGATCATCAATGACTACCATCAAGTACTCTCCAGTTGGTAGCGGTCCACAGAAGTCCATCGATACTTCCATCCATGGTGCAGCAGGTAGTGGTGAAGGTTGTAGAGGTGTTGGTCTTGAAGTATCCACTGCAGCTTGGCAAGGGACACAGGCATCATGCATGTCCTTAGCTTGACGATCAATGCCAGGAAACCACACCTTTTCTCGTAGCAGCTGTTTGGTCCTTACAAGACCTTGGTGTCCTTGATGTGCAAGCTTCAGAGCACGTTGCTGGAGAACAGCTGGAATGACGATACGAGTACCTCGCAGCACGGTGTCGCGTTGTTGCGTAACACTTAATTCTGTCTGGATGCGTTCAAGTGCTTTGAATGCATCTTGGTCAACTCCTGAGGGTGGGATGCGTGGAAACTTTTTCTTAGTCAATGCATCCACTGTTGCTTGCAGAGTTGGGTCCTCTAGGGTTGCAGTACGTATTTCATCAAGAGTGAGAGCCTTAGGGACTGCATCACAGGTTACAGAGTGTACATATTCCTCGGCAACTTGCTGATGCTTGGTGATGGTGAAACTGTTGGCAGGATGTCGACTGATGTAATCAGCGGGATTGCCTGCACCTGGCTTGTATTTCACCGTAAAGTTGTATGGTTGCAGACGAAGAGCCCATCTCTCAATGCGAGCTGGTGGTTTGGACTTTGGATTATTGAAGATGGTCTCCAACGGTTTGTGGTCAGTGACTATCGTGGTAAAGGGTGCACCAAGCAGATACACATTGAAGTGTTCACAGCCCCATACAAGAGCAAGAGCTTCCTTCTCTGTCTGACTGTATCGTTGCTCAACATCTGTGAGAGAACGGCTGGCGTAGGCAATTACTACTCTTGAATCTGGTTGACCAGGTTTGTGTTGGGCTAACACAGCACCTAAACCAACAGGACTAGCATCCACCGTTAACTCAGTGTCCATTGATGGATCAAAGTATGCAGCAGTCGCATTTTCTACTAGTGCATCTTTCACAGCATCAAATGCATTTTGCTCGACATCGCTCCAGTACCATGATGCATTTTTCTTCAGGAGCTCACGTAGAGGCTTCGTAATGGTAGCAAAATCTGGAATGAAGCGAGAACAGTAGTTTGCCATTCCCAGAAAACTATGTACTTCAGTGGATGTTGAAGGAGGTGCAGCATTCTTGATATCTGCAACTTTCTTAGGATCTGGAGATAGACCTTTGTCACTAAGTACATGTCCAAAGAATTCAATTTTATGTTGATTGAACTCACACTTTGCTCGGCTTAGCGTCAAATTCTTTTCTCGTAAGCGTTGCAATGTTGCACGAAGAGCTTTGTCGTGTTCAGCTTGGGTACGGCCATAAACAATGATGTCATCAGACATGTTGTCAGCATTAGGTATATCTTGCAATACCTGGCTGATGATGTGCTGGAATACTTCAGCAGCACTGTTAATACCAAAACTCAGGCGCTTGTACCTATACAGACCTCGATGTGTCGTAAACGTTGTGATGAATCGACTCTCATCATCAAGTTCAAGCTGATGATAGCCCTTGTTTAAATCTAACTTGCTGAATACAGTTGCACCATTCAAGCGGTAAATCATATCATCTACAGTGGGTGTAGGATGGCGTTCACGCATTATTGCCTTGTTGGGAACACGCATGTCTACACAAATGCGTATCTCATCTGGATTCTTCGGCTTTGGTGGAGTGACAATTGGGCTTACCCATGGTGTTGGGCCTGTTACCGGTTCAATGATATCTAGTTCTATCAGCCTATCCAGTTCGGCATCGACTTTCTTGCGAGTATGGAATGGTTGTCGGCGATGTGGTTGGGCAACTGGAATTACATCTGGGTTGATATGCAGATGTACCTTGCTATCAGTATAACAACCTATGGATTTAAACCGATCAGAAAATTCAGCAACAATAGCATCAACATTGTTTGCAGATTCCACTGCTACAGCATTAGAAAGCTGAAGTAGCCCCAATTTGGTTGAAGTCTTGTAACTGAGTAAAGACTCCTTTGCATTCCTAACAACATGGAATGTAGTAATGAGCATTGCATTTTGACTTAATCTCTGCAGTGAAAGTTCCAATCACTGGTAAGGCTACCTTTGAAGCATAGGCAGTGGCTTTGCCATTATAGTTTTCAAGCTTTGGGAACTGTTTTTTAAATTTTCATAGTGGCACTCAGCAATGGTGTCAATGTTTGATCCAGTGTCAATGAGAATTTTGAGACAAATGCCAGCAATGTATACTATAGTCTTGGGTTGTTTGGAAGATCATTCCATTTTGTGATTGATGTACTCCATAAATATAATCACATTCACTGTCATCTGAGACTGGGTTGTAATGAAATGTGTCTTGTATATTATTAACATTTTGATTTGAGGTGCAATATTGTGTTTGCCACCTCGACTCCTATGACTTGATCCTCGTACATTGCTTTATTTATTGATTGTGGTTTCTTAGTGCGGAACGACACATAGCACCAAAATGATTTAGTTTTCTACACTCATAGCACTCTTACCTTGTGCAGGACAAACATTATCTTGTGTGGGTGGGTAGTCTCCTCCACAATTGTAACATTTATTATTGACAACCTCTGATGTGAGTCGTTGTGACTGCTTGAGTCTTGTTCCATGACTCCAGTTGTGATGTGGTTCTCGGCTCAATTTAATGTTAGGTTTGGCATGATATCTTCTATGATCATGGTGTACTCCCTGAACCTTACATACTTCATGACTGTTAGTAACAGTGGCAGAACCGTTGTTGGCACTGCACTCCATGACACGAGCATCACGTGCAGCATCTTCCATTCGACGAGCCATATCCAGTATCTTGGTAAGAGAACTTCATCATCAACAAGTTCTAGAGCTCTTCGACGAAGACGTGTAGATGTGCATGTTTCAATTATTTGCTGTTTGATTCTTTGTCAACATCAGCAAACTCACAGTGGGTGCTAAACCCTGCAGACGTGTATGGTATTGATCAACAGTTTCATTAGAGAGTTGTTTTGCTCTCCTGAAATGCATAATTTCCATAGCAGTATTTTGCCTTGGTTTGAAATGCTCAGTTAATTTGGCCTTGGCAGTGTCATAATCTTTGGCACCACCAGTATCTTTCAGTGTATCAAAGATATCACAAACTCTATCACCTGCATAATGAAGCAGAAAGGCACGCTTTCTTTCAGCACTTTGATGTCTCAGAAACTATCAACAAATTTTCAAACCTTTTAAGCCATTTGACCCACCTCTGTGACAGGTTTGTCTGGTCACAGTCAGGATCAAATGCAGGAAACTGAGGTATATTGCCATTTTTACTGAATAAAATTAAACTTATCACTTAAAATGTTCCTCAGAATATATAACACTTACTGCACTGTATATGTTATTAAGAATTCACTGTAATTACTTTAATTTTGCAAAGCACACAAGCATTTTAATGCAAAAGTTCACAACAGTGCACAACACAGCAGCAACTGACTTCTTACCTAGCCCTTGTGTACATGTGTTGTTCCTACTCACAGCAACACAGCAGTTGTTAGCAGTTGGTAGCAGCAGCAGTTGGCAGCAGTGGCAGCAGTAGGCAGCAGTTGGTACAGCATTGGCAGCAGTTGGCAGCAGTAGGCAGCAGTTGGTCACAGCGTGAAGAATTTTGTAGCACGAAGCGTCGTTTCGTAACCAAAACATCGGGTTTTGTACACTGCATCAAAGCGTCGTTTCGTACACAGCGTCGGCAGATTCCTCTCACAGCAACATCAGCACAGCTTGGGTAGCACACAGCATTGGCCAGCACACAGCAACGGCCAGCACACAGCAACGATCAGCACACAGCAACAGTCAGCACACAGCATGGGGTTGCATACAGCATCGGGTATGGTGCTCACAGACAGCTTCTCCTTCCTCTCTGGGCGAGACAGCATGCTCCTTCCTTGTGTTTTGTTGAACAAAATACCTGCGTTCCCAGTTCATCGTCGTCGCCAGTGTGGTGTCTGTGTATAGCTGAGATAGTCTTGGTAGTAAGGTTGATGTAAAGTCATTCCTGGTTACTGAATTAATAAATAATAA
>WNGS01006636.1:766388-771157 GCA_020271785.1 Procambarus virginalis | reverse complement strand
CTACATACCCCATAGGTATGTGGTCCTCCATGTCGCACATCCCTGGACGGGGAGTGAACCTTCGGGGAACGGCTCGTCTTTGGAGTTTGACACATAACTGGGCTAAATGAGGCATACCGCACACCATGCCCGGGCTCCAGCCCCCACCCCCCCCCCCTACACCTGGCACTCAAGTCTGTATATTTCCCCCTCTGAGGTTGTGGGGGCTCACACGCGGGTCTCTATATTCATAACAATAATGACTATAGCCTGAGGTATAGATCTTTTAATTTCGCTTAGATCAGGGGTCTCCAAACTATGGCCCGCGGGCCACATAATTTCATCCGGCCCGCCAAACAAATCCCTGTGTTGTGGCCTTGAAAAAATAATTATCGTACAAATGGCATCGCAGAATTATTCAAAGCTGGGGCTGCTGACTGGTGGCGCTCAGCCCGAGTCAGTTTCCTCTCTCTCGATAGTGTGACGCACAGATCCTAGTACTGGTAGGTATGTGTTGTGCATTACAACCAATCAGTTGTGTATAACTGTATATTGTGGGGATGGAGGGCGAGTGGGGCTTCGCTGCTTCTGTTTCAGGGAGCACAAACACTGTACAATATTCTTTTCTCTGTACTTTGACAATACCTTTATCTTAGTTATACAAAATAGCAATAATACTATTGTAGCCAAAATATTGCATGTTTAAAATAGTTAAAATGGTAACCATTAAGTTTATCAACGAAAGCTGTTGCCATAATATTTACCATTTTATAATATTATGCTATGCTTTTTAACACCACATACAAGCTGTTTTTTTCCTGTAGAATTTATTCATTTATTTTACCCTTATGTTTTCAGATATGGAAAAGATAAAGAAAAGAAAAATGGACAGTGAGTGCCGTCAGTTCAATGTTTTTTTCATTTTTATTCCTTCGGCCCGCATAAATATGGGAAATATATAATGTGGCCCTTACATTGAAAAGTTTGGAGACCCTGGCCTTAGATTATGAGTAATGAGCCTCATCGCATACCAGTCTTCAATTTTCTTCTATCTAATCAAAATCACTGCCTGCATCTAAATAGCATTTAGCATCAGTCAATAAAAGCAGTCATTCAGGTAAAGCCAGTAGGCATTTATACTGAATGTGGGAAACACAACTTCTGGAGCTAGCAGCACTGGGAGACTTGCGGGTAAGTGTTTTTCACTACTAAATTAATATATGTAATTTTAGATCTAACCCTGGGAGCTTCGCCAATACACACATCTCGGGTAGAGGTTTGAGATGTACTGAGACGGGGGGGAGGTATTGGGGATGATCATACCCGCACCCTCATCCACCCCCACCCTTACTCCCCTCCCACCCCCTCCACAGCCCTTACCATCAACCATTGCTCCACCCTTCCCAGACCGGTTGTTCTATGCAAAAAAAATTTAGTATTATTTTTGATCATATGTTGAGTAGTGAACCAGTTCACAAACACACCACTAGGTTTGGAGACTTTAAACGTTACATTACTCGAAGGAAGACTCTCAGGACTCCATTGGAACAAGCACAGATGCCACCCTATTCCACCCGCGACTAGGTTTAAAGGTCCCGTTTGCTCTCTCCCATAGGTGAGCCATGTTCCCCACATACAAATTCCAACCATCGTGCTGGTTAGCAAAGTAAATACTTCACAGGCTTATAAACTATTACAAGTTTTTTCTAGCAAATAAACTTCCTTTAAGCAGTTCAACACATCTAACATAATGAGTGCAGATATAGCTTTTCACATTTCATATCGAGTATGTATATTTAGTTTTAAGCAAAGGTGTGCCACTAGTCCATGAACTAAGAAGGGTGAGTTAGGAAGAAAGACTTTGTGAAATATGTGTCACATCACGATGGAAGACAAAAGAGTTTGGGGGAGACGTGATCACTACCTACAAATTCTAATATTTTTTTGTTAACTATGTGATCACAGCACAGCCTCATAGTCTCCTCTTCTGCCTCTCACAAGTCAATAAACACAATTTTTGTATAATTTCTTGACTAAAATAGTACTCCGAAACATCTTTACACAGCCATCAATTACGTTTCATGTCCCAAAGGTGAGCCATGACCTCAACAAACAAATTCCAAGCATTGAGGTGCTATCAAAGTAGACATACCATATAAGACAGATGTAGTAATACCTATTATCATATTTCTGTTGCCCAAAATATTATTTTGAAAATGTAAAGTCGTAACGTAACGCGGAAAATCTGGCATATCTACTCAGTCACCCTCGCCTCTACATGCAATACCAAATATTACTGTTCAGTCCTTGTAACACACAAGGGCATTAGAGCTGTTTGTCTGTCTCTCTGTCAACCCGCAGGGGTTAAACTCTCAGCTGTGGTCGACGCACGCCTGCTCTCATCTCAGGTCGCCTACCCACACATCCGGCGTCACCTGCCCTCTCGTCGTCCATCACACGTCATTTCCCTATCCCCGTAGTCTGCCTGTCTACATTTCTCTTCAAACACACCAGTAGTTGGGAAAAGTATTTTTTTCCAAGTAACTTTAGTTTTAAAGATTCTACACATCTCAATTCAGCTTTTTCAGAGGAACAATCTAACGATGAACGACAGATCGGTCTTGTCTCTCCTTATCGACAGAACGACAGAATGACAGAACCATGTCGTAGCACAGTCGATTAAGGCGCGTCTGGGATCCTCTCGGACGTAGATTCGAACCCTCATCACGGCCCTTGTGGATATGTCCATTTGATGCATCACGCTGTTGTGATTGCTGTGTGTAAAGTATTTGAACAATTTCTTAATAAATCAGGGCGGGTCAAAGGAGTATTCAGGTTAATATAAATCATTGATAATTATTTTATAATGGGAGCCGGTCGGCCGAGCGGACAGCGCGCTGGACTTGCGATTCTGTGGACCCGGGTTCGATCCCGGGCGCCGGCGAGAAACAATGGGCAGAGTTTCTTTCACCCTATGCCCCTGCTACCTAGCAGTAAATAGGTATCTGGGTGTTAGTCAGCTGTCACGGGCTGCTTTTTGGGGGTGGAGGCCTGGTCGAGGACCGGGCCGCGGGGACACTAAAAAAAAAGCCCCGAAATCATCTCAAGATAAGAGGATCGCTGAGTTGTCACACAGCTCCTCCACTCTTTCATCCCCACATTAGCGCTCGATCCAGCAGGTGACTAATCTTCACCTTAGTAATTCTCAATGGAATAGTCGGTGTGTGTTGTTAACAGAGGAACTTAGTTTTTAGTTTTAATATACTTTCAGTTGATAGCCGTTAACTACGTTGGATTGGATAGACCAGTTGTTCTGTGCAAAAACCTTTACATATGATCAGAAATAATAATACTAGAGTAGGGACCCAGTTCACAAACGCACCATTAGGTTTGGAGACTTAAAACGTTACATTACCCGAAGGAAGATTGACATGTCTCCATCAGAATAAGCACAGAGGCCAACCCATTCCACACGTCCTCACCAGAGGATGGAAGACTAACGACAATTTTCGGCACCCCGCACTCTTACCCTTGTAACCTTGAAACGTAACGTGACCAACATGGTAACATCATTCTTTGCCCAAATAACTATAACATTTTTATAACATAAATAAATAACATTTTAAGAGTAACGAGTGCCGTAAGGGTCTCTTCAATCTTATTATTATAACAAATCAAAATCACTGTTACTATGTGTTTCACACTTTGTAACGTAACCTGATCAACATGCTACTGTGTGTTTTACACCTCGTAACGTTACGTGACCAACGTGCAACCATCATTCTTTCCCCAAAAAACTTCTTTTAAGAGTAACAAGCGCCGTAAGCCAGCCTTCAATCTTATTCTACATATAAATATTACTGTGTGTTTTAGCACCCTTGTAACACGCACAATGTAACGTAACGTAACACAGAAATCAGCGTTCTGTCGTCCAAATAAATATCATTTTGAAATATAAAGCGTGTCTACCTAACATAACGTGACCAACATGCAAACATCGTTCGCTCATTCTTTTACTGTGTGACTGTTTTGGACCATGTAAGACACAATGTAAAGTCACGTAACGTGGAAAATCATAGAATTGATATTATATTTAAAATTTGCTTGTTCATTATCACTAAGTACAAGCCATTTCTCGGGTTTTATTTCAACTCTCGCTCTAGCATCCAACATTAGTTGAAGCTGGTACACCCCTCGTTTTCATATCTGTCAACTCAGCTAATGCATTAATGAAATAGACGGCTTCAGTTTTGCTAGGATCAACACGTCAAGTCCGTATATGTTCTCTCTTAGACAGTCACTTAGTTTCAGACCGTCTGACCTTGACTCCGATGATGATGGGATAAGACAACCTTGAGGCGTTTAGCATCGTGTGTGACATTTGGCTCGTTAGCCTTTGACGTCCTGGCTTTATCGTCACCACCTAATCAGCGGTTGTCTCTCCTAGCGCCCCTCCCCCTTCATGTGTTAACAGTAACATTAAGGGGTAGACTACATCAACATTATGTGGGAGGTTGTGTTCCCTACAGAATATGTACCACTCTAATACTTTATTTGTCCAAATATCATTTTAAAGTAAACCTGTATAGTCCGTCTATATTTCAAATATTATCCATTTATTTTTTCTTTGTATAAAAGAGAAATATATCCAGGTAAAAAAACAACAACATTGCTGATGTGGTTTTTTTATTCAGTGTAAACCTAAATGTGGTAGCCTTTCACTTAATGTAAATTAAATTCATCAAAGAGGGGCTGTTGGGCCTACTATGCAAGGCCCGATTTGCCAAATA
>WNGS01006636.1:748888-761388 GCA_020271785.1 Procambarus virginalis | reverse complement strand
GGAGGATAGGCTGATTAATGCATTGGCTCTCCTACCTCTCATTACTATAATCACCCAAGCTATATATATAACTCATAAACTCTATCCCAGTACCCTGTAACCTCAATTACATCCTCATCCTCATTTATTACAAAACAAGAAATAACAGGTACTGTATAATCTAAAAGAGAGCTCACAGTAACAGTAATTTCATATCCCATGTGTGGTATGGGTACTCCCTACTGCCTTTCCTCAACATGCCAAGGCTTTCAAAGTTTGCAATCTCTTTCAACATTAACTCAACTGATTGTTCAACTCTGCTTACAAATTCTCAAAGGTTTATCAATAAAATAAATGGCTACATATTTATGTATTTGAACTCTTTAACTGTTTTTATCGTCTATCTATTCAGAAATCTATTTATCTTTTCATCCATATATCCATCTATCTATCTATCCATCCACCTATCTATCTATCCATCCACTTATCTAATCCATTCATCTATATGTAAATCTACCTATTCATCTATCTATCCATCTATACATCCATTCATCTATTTGGGCATCTATTTACCCATCACTCCAATATCCAGCTATCTACCTATCCAACTGTCTTCGTGTCCATCCACCTGTCTTTCCATCCATCCACCTATCTATCCGTCCATCCACATATCTATCTATCCATCATCTACCTATCCACCTGTCTATACATGCGTCTACCCGTCTATCCATCAATCTATCTATTCACCCATCTATGCCTCCATCTATCCCTCCATCTATGCAGCCATCAATCTATCCCTCCATCTGTGCTGACATCAATCTATCCCTCCATATATGCAGCCATGCATCTACCCATGTAGCCAACCATCTATATATGCGATCATCGATCTATCTATGCAGCCACCCATCTATCTATGCAGCTATCCATCTATCAATGCAACCATCCATTTATCTATGAAGCAACCATCTATCTATCCATTTATCTATCTTTCCATCTGTCTGTCTATTCTTCCACTTAATTTTAGAATTAGTTAACGTATCTTAATCTCTGCATAAAATTACAGGAAAATGTTTGGTATATTTATTCAGATTATAAAGAAATAAAAAGTTTACCAAATAATAAAATTGGATTGGATCATCAAATCAATGTCTCAAATTCCTATTAAAAGTTTCACAAACAACCGTACTGTGTCGGGGGCGGCGCCGCAGCAGGGTACTGTGTCGGGGGTGGCGCCACAGCAGTGCTGTGTCGGGGGCGGCGCCGCAGCAGGGTACTGTGTCGGGGGTGGCGCCACAGCAGTGCTGTGTCGGGGGCGGCGCCACGGCAGAGTGCTGTGTCGGGGGCAGCGCCACAGCAGGGTGCTGTGTCGGGGGCAGCGCCACAGCAGAGTGTGGTCTCTGACAAAGTGAAACAAACAAAACAAGGGCCCGAAACCTGTCGTTATTATAAATGGGGTATCTGTAAACATGGGATATCGGAAAAACAAATGGAATATGTAAGTTCAATCACCCTAGAAAGTGCAGAATCCTTCTTAGTATAGGTAAATGCACCGAAAGCTGTGAATTTGTGTACCCAGAACCTTTGCAAGAACTCATTAGATAGGAAAGAATGCTTCAATATGGAATGTCCAGCTTTCCATATAAGGGGTACCAGGCAAATAAGACCGACAAACCGCCTCGAGGAAAGCGGCCACAACACTAATTACCAGGATGATTTTTTAGCAAGAGGAGAAGAAATATGGCTAAAAATGTCCAGACTCTACCACCAACTCGATCAAATGCTGCACAGGACGAAAACTCAGTGGCCTCCTTACCAGAATCTTAGATATTAACTCCAAGTAAGGCATCCAGCACTTCCACAAACATAACATCATTTTTATTTGCCAACAATCAGGGTATAAAAACACGCAAATCTAATAAAGTGAAATTCATTGATGGCCTCCTACATGAGGCAAATGCAGTGTTTGCAGCCATAACGGAAACCCACACCAAGGTCTACCATGATGGTGAAATATTGATTTCAGAGTACAATCTTTTCACATGTGACAGGAAACACAGGCTACTGGGTGGGGTCAGCCTCTTCATCAAAGACAATCATATGTACTGAGCGCTAAACACCACAAATGATATGGTGGAAGTGCTGATAATCAAAATAGAGATCTTAATTGTAGTTATTGTCCTTGTATATAAGTCACCGGAGGCAAATCATCAGCAGTTTAAAGACCAACTAATGGAAATAGAACACTGCTTGGCAAACCTCACAAATCCTGCTACGGATGTTATATCAGTTATATATAAAAGTTATATCAGAAAGAATACCAGGAAGTAGCCTAAATGAACAGAAACATGCACATGACCTGCTACGGATGTGCAACAGGTTTGCCTTAAACCAGCAGATAGTAGAACCAACTAAGAAGGAGAACACGCTGGACCTTATTTTCACCAATAATGATGAATTAATCAGGAACATAATGATTTCAAATACCTGTTACTCAGGTCACAGCTTAATTGAAGTTCTGACAAGCATGGGGAATAGACCTTCAAAACCAATCCCGATTCCGGGTGGAGGAGATTTAAGCAAATTCAACTTCAATAATAAACAGATAAACTGGGACCAAATAAACCAAGACTTCACAGAAATAAGCCGGAAAGAACAGCTAGAAAATCCAAACCTAAGTATTCCTAAGCCTGGAAAAAATAAGCTCAGTAGCACTAAACATATGCTCAAACCGCATATCCCTAAGAAAAATGAGGAAGAGATGCAGATTGGAACGGGAACGTCGTTCCCTCTATAGGCGAAGAAAACGTATCGCGGAACAACTTGAGAGTCGCATCTTATTTCAAGAATGGCGAAGAAGGTTAAATAAAGAAATAGAAACAATTGAACTAAAGCTACAGGATCATAAAGAGAGGCAAAGAAAGCAAAAGGCCATCAGTGAAATAGAGAGAAATCCGAAATATTTTTTCTTCTATGCAAAATCAAGATAAAAAAACTACATCTAGTATCGGGAACCTGCAAATGGGAGATGGAATTTTCACCGATAACAACAAAGAAATGAGCGAGTTACTGAGGAAGCAGTACGACTCAGCGAACCACTAAAGATTGATAACCCAAATGAATTTTTTCATGGATATGATACCAACATCAAATCATATATCAGACATCACTCTATCCCTACTGGATTTTGAAGAAGCCATAAACAGTATGCCTATGCACTCTGCACCAGGCCCTGATTCTTGGAACTCCATATTTATCAAGAACTGTAAAAAAACACTATCGCAGGCCCTTCACATTCTTTGGAGACTAAGCCTAGATACTTTCGTTATCCCTGACATACTAAAAACAGCAGCGATAGCACCACTCTATAAAAGAGGAAATAAGGTAGAGGCAAAAAATTACAGACCGATAGCAGTAACATCGCACATCATAAAATCTTTGAAAGAGTGCTAAGAAGTAAGATCACTTCTTCACTTTTGTGATTCCAATATGTGGAATCACAGCATCTCCATAACCCCGGACAACATGGTTTCAGAACAGGGCGCTCGTCACAGTTACTGGACCACTATGACATGGCATTAGATGGCCACGCATAATGAACCTGTCAGAAAGTCTCTCAAGTCAAACTACCTCAAATAGAATAACCTCATCCATCTTTGCCAACATACAAGGACTGAAAACAAGAGCAAAAAACAAAATACCTTTCATAAGTGGCCTCCTAACTGAGTCAAATGCAGTATCCGGAGCTTTTACAAAAACCCATTCAAGGGAATTCTTAGACGTGAGATCTGGATACCAGGATATAATCTATTCAGATGTGATAGGGTAAATAGGTCACATGGAGGAGTTGGTCTGTATATTAGGGGAAGACCTTGTTTGCTCGGAGGACAGACCAGGAATGCTGATACTCCTGGACCTCGAGAAAGCCTCTGAACTGGCTCTTCTGACAAGCGCCCCAGCTATTCTTTGCTGCCTCATCGACAGTGAGGTCAAAGGCAACCTGCTCTCCTGGACCAAAAACTGTCTCATAAACAGAGAAGCAAGAGTAAAACTTCATGGCACACTCTCTGAATGCAAAAGACATGAAAATGCTACACTGCAAGGAGGCATACTCAGCCCCCTAAAAATTCAACTGTTTAATGGAAAGAATGATGAAGCTGAAACTCCCACATCACTGCTGGCTGTTAAACAACGTGGACGACTTTGTCATCATCATAAAAGGAAGGATGTGGCACGCCTTGCACCCAAATGTTTAGAGTGCATCAGTGAAGAGGTAAAGCAAATTGGTATGAAACTCAACCCCACAGAGACAAAAGCCTTGCCCATAAAAATAGCGAAACCCAACATCCAACTCACAGTACAGGGTCAACCAATTAAATGGGTGGACACGTATCAGTATTTAGAAATAATCCTGGACACACATAAATTTTAATGCTGAGGTCACTTAAGAGAGCAAACTGCGGCCCGGAGGGCAATCCTCAGGTCGTTAACCTCCCTCTCTGGAGGAGCTAATCTGCAAGTCCTTCACACATACTATGTACAGGCAGTCAGATCAGTGATCGACTATGCCGCACCTGCACTCACGAGCCAATCACAACAACAGTGGAAAAAGCTTGAAGTTTCCCAAAACAATGCTACAAGAGCAGCGATGGAAACCCCAATGTGGACCAGGCTTGCAACTCTAAGACTGGAAACTGGTTTGCCCTCTCTTCAAGAAAGAAGCATTTCTCCTGATCCAGTCCCAATACAACAGGCCTTGGTGGTTGGACTTGGCCAAAACAACGGAAACTCTTGGGCTGCTAGCGTGGGAAAAGTCCTAAACAAACTACAAATAAAAAGCATGATACTTGATAAAGGAGGCGATCAACCACACCCAAGCTACACTTGTTCTCCACCGTGGTAGGAGCCTACCTTCAAAATAGTAAAAGAAGGTCTTCCGACGAAAATGGCTGTCAATGACTCAAACTGAACTGTTTGCCATACAACAGGCATTCGCATATGTGATTGCACAAAACACTCAAAATGCAATCATACACACAGACTCAAAAGCTGCACTTCAAATATTAGAAAAAAAGGCAGTGGAAAGACAACGTGGAAATAATTACCACCATTTTGTATCTTGGAGCAGTGGTTAAAGGCAAAAGTCTCAACATCACCCTAAACTGGATCCCATCCCATGTTGGAATCTCATTAAATGAGAAAGCTAATGAAATCGCTAAATTGGCAACTCGTCATCCAGTGATACATAAAACAATCCAACCCAGCCTAGAGTACATAAAAAATACCATCACCATAAAACTCTCATACCTCAACAAAGCCCATCTACACCTGAGAGTAGCAGAAGGTTCGCCCTCTGCATTATAATATCTTCAGGCCACCAAGTTAGAAAGGTTAAACATCCCAAAAGGAATCCACATCGGAAATAGCAGTTCGGTAATATAGACTAAATCTAGGTTACGATTCAACTGGGAGATTGGTGAACCCACGTAGAGGGAATGCATCTACTGCCAAACAGTCACAGAAAAGCCACTATCACTATCACTATTTTCACTATCTCCTGGAAAGGGGAAGAACCATCGACCTCAGAAGAGCTTTAAGAGTCCCTGAATCATGCAGTAACAACCCTAAAGCCATCAACACTGCCACTGCACTATTCTTCCCTGCGATAGTTGCCTGACGTTTTAAATGCAACATCAGAATGCAGTATACATTTACTAAAAAAAAAAATCTACCTCTTATGGGGTATTCATGCCCATTACACCTCTTGGGTGGCTTAATCTTCATCAATAAATCACCTTAAATTGGATACTATCAGGAGTTGGGGGTTTGTAAAACTGGTTATTGAGCTAAACTGATACGTTCTTAATGACGAACAGAGACCCCAATCACTCCCTGAAAAATACATGACCGACCATGGCAACCACACTTCTGCTGCCGTCAGTCGACCAGCAATGGACACTGGAGTGCTTATAATAAGGTGGAAGATCACCCTGTAATCGCCTTGTTCTCGGAGAGCAGTTCAGCATCACCTTTATTCAGGGGTGTGGCTCCAAACTGGCCTATTGTCATGAGTACACACCCACTCATGCTGCCGTGACTCCTCCACACTCTTTTATTATGGGATGATCTCCTAAATCCTCCTTGTGATGTTGTTGACCTCTGTCCAACAATTTGCAACAGTGTCTCTCTCTCTCTCTCTCTCGCTCGCTACCCAGGAAGCCTCACCAGGACAAGAGCAAACAACCAGCTGTCAACAAACATTTATTACATGAGAACACATACAAGAACAAAAATATATAATATTAAAGTACAGCATTCTAGGCTACTACCAATCAGTAACTCTCCAATATCAATACAAATAATTTATTTGCAATAAATAAACTCCTCCTTCCAATATACCTTTCAACACTCCGGCTCAGGCGCGGTGGGTCCTCGCCCATTTTCGGACCAGTCCACACCGAAATCAAGCTGCGCCGGCTGCCTGGAGCTCCTCCTCATCAGTCAGTCACTCACTGACCACAGGCGAGTAAGCATGTGCTGCTCCAGACTCCAGCATGTCCACTCCTTATTAACTCCTTATCTTTGTTCACTGTCTTAATAAAATATCCACCCCCATAGTCATATATGTTCTCTATGACTGCAGGGCACATGATCATTCTATCAATTAAATGAGCTCACCGCAGAATTCCAGGAAGTGAGGGCGCTCTCTGACGCTCCAATATGGCGTCACTCTCGGCCATCTAACAAAATTCTTTAGGACAGTCTCTCACAGCTTCTTCCAGTCTGATTTAAGCACACGAAGTCACCTGGCAGGCTCCACACAGAAATGCCTGCTTACTCTCCTCCACTTGAGGATATAACACAATAAAGTCCACACAGTCCACCTTCTAGGCTTCAGGTCGTCTCAAATATCTTTATAATCACTGACAAATGACGTACATCACGTCCTCAGCTGCTTCCTCAAAAGTTATACACTGTAGCCTTCACTCAAACGCTTTATCCAGAACTGTATTCTTCTATCTTCCCAGAAGACAGTGACGTATGTCTATTCCTGATGACTGTGGCAACTCAAGTGACGCATTACGAATTCCGCCAGCGTCATGTCACGTCACAAAATGTTTACATCTTATTCCCTCTAATTTTTTTAAGATGCTCATCCTCTGCTTGTATTCTTTTAAGTCACTCACTAACATTTACTTATTATATTTCCTTCCTCTGACATCTTAATCTATGGTCAGGTGTGCAGAATAACTCTCACCTGGTAGACTCGATTCACCAGGCACCTGGGGTCCATAACAATACCAAATCACACTGGCATAGTTGGTAATGCAAAGGCAGACTCACTAGCAAAAACTGCGACTGCTTAAACTGTTGTACAGATAAAAATACCTCGAAGTTTCTATCAGATTAAGGAGCAAATCAAGAAGAAAATACTCCCAACTATTTTAAGTCGCCACAGAGGCAAAGTAGCGGAAGTCAGACCCACTGCATTGTGTACGAACAAGCCACTAGGTACTCCTCTTTCAAGCCTGGCAAAAGCTATCCAGACACATTGCAGTAGCTATACACAGACTAAGACTGGGCTGCAAGTGCTGCTGGGAGGCAATAGACCTAATAGGTAAAGATAGTCATATCTATGGAACAGATGCAGGAGTGCCACTATTGTATTACTGGAATGAGAAGCAACTGCATGAAGCCCTGTGCATCAAGCGCAACATTCAACCAACTGGAGCAGCTGTATTAAATGCAAAATCCACAGCGACTACATTGGTTAGAAAAGAAGTTGAAGAATGGGACACACTAGTGAACATCGTGCATCTATATCTGCCACCAAGATAATGTTATTAAAAAAATGCTATAACCAGTATGAAAAGAAGGAAACTCTACCTTCATTTAAAACTTTGACCCAAATATCGCAGTAACAAAGTTATAGTGAATAACCGAACTATATTACAGGCTCACCATAGCCCGTGCTACATGGAAATTTTATTTCTGAGTAGCTAAATATAAAACAACAACAACTCCATGTTGCCCTTTGTTACTGTACTTTAGCTTTAAACATTTTCACATAAATAGAAAGAGAGAATTTAATTTTTTTCAATAAATTTTACACATTTTCAACAATTTACTACAACCACAAGTTTCAAATGAAATCATTTGTATGACACTTATATCACATTAGCATATAATAAAGGATTTGTATTACTGGATTTTCCAAAATAAGTTTAGTTTGACTAATACAAATAGTCAAAGTTCCCCTCCCAAAAAATATTATATAAATACCATGCTTATTACTATTTATAAAATCAATAAGTACTTAGGAAAAACTCTTCTTACAGATTGTAGAGACATAAATTCTACACATAAGGTGTAAGTTTCATGTAAATTGAGTAAAAAATGAAAAGAGGAGTAGTTACGTTTATGTTACTTGAAAGAAAGTCATGAAGAAATGAAGTCTAAGATGCTGCCATTTGTGGCTGAGGTTGACATCAACCATTTCCTCCAAAATTGGCACCGTTACAGAAAGAATTACGTGCAGTCAGGCGTATAGGTTTCATGCAAATCGCATGATGAACAAATGAGAGAAAAAAAGAAAAAGGAAAATTTTTACTAATTTTTTTTTTATAAAACTCATTTTTTATTATATGTTATTGTGATAGCTAAGAGTCATAGACACGATTTCAGTTGACACTTGTGTTTGATGTTAATTTTTGAACATTTTGGAAAATTTTTGACACATGATTAATTTTTGTTTCTTCCTTCCTATTTATGCTACGATGCTGAGATTTGGACCAGTTGAAGCCAATTTCATATACAACTAGCCAAAAGAGTTTGATTGAAATCGAACGAGTTTTCATTTATAGCATATTTTGCAGATATGCCCCCTTGAACACATACAGTATTATGGAAGGTGAAATAGCCTAAGCTGTTCCATCCTTTTGAGATGTATCCTATTGTGTAAATAAACTTGCCCTCTCTATTCTATATTATAAGTGAATGTCTATCTGTTCAAAGTTGGAGACCAGACATTTGGGTCTGGCCTTAATTTGAGCATTACCCAAATTTGTTGGGAAAATGATCTGGCATAAGCAGTGGGCATAGACTGGTTAGTTTAGACCTAAATTAAATGATTTAAGAATTATTATTAATTATTCACCACCTCCATCCATCCAATTTTCATAGTTTCATTTCTGGTGAAGTGTGAAATATTCGTAGAAAAATACTATTTCCTACAAAAAATCATCTCCTTAATATTTATATTTTATTTATTGATTTATATATACAAGAGTTCTTACATTCTTATAAAGCCACTAGCACGCATAGCATTTTGAGAAAGTTCTTAATCCTATTTTCCCCGGAATACAACCCTCCGAATCATTTAACAACCAGGTACCCATTCACTGGTGGTTGAACAAAGGCTACAGTTAAGGATTGGCACCAAGTAAATCCTCCCCGGCCAGGATACGAACCTAAGTCAAAGGCGCCAAGCGCCTTTGACCTGGGCTTTGACATTCGCTTGCGAAGCGCCAAGCGAATGTTTTACCACTACACCACAGGGATATATTGTATTTTATTAAACGGAAGAGGAGCTATTCCAGTAGTGGGAGGAGTTGGGGAAGAGATTGGAATTCGGGAGGGAGGACGAAGGTGAGGGCGGGAGTGGGGGAATCTTAGGGGAGGGGGGGGGGTTGGGTTAGGAGGATAGGGAAGGGGAATGGGCGGGACTGGGGGGAGGATGAGGGGAAGTGGAAGTGGGTAGGACATAGATGTACTGATAGGTGGAAAATATGGATGGTTAGATGGATGTATTGGCTGGTGGAAAAATTGATGGATAGATAGGTGAGCAGATGGAGAGAAAGATAAATGGAGAGATTAAGAGATGATTACAGATGGATAGATAGGTGAATAGAGAGATGAGAAGGTTGTTGGATAGATTAGTAGATGGATTGATAGATGAAAGAATATAGATAGATGCAAAGATAGATAAATGGATAGATAGATTGATGGTTGCTTCATAGATAAATGGATAGATAGATAGATGGTTGCTTCATAGATAAATGGATAGATAGATAGATGGTTGCTTCATAGATAAATGGATAGATAGATAGATGGTTGCTTCACAGATAAATCGATAGATAGATAGATGGTTGCTTCACAGATAAATGGATAGATAGATAGATGGTTGCTTCACAGATAAATGGATGGCTGCTTTGACAGATGGATAGCTGCATATATAGGTCGGGTGGCTGCATAGATAAGTGGTAGTTATAGTAAAGATGAGGAACCTCGTACATATATTGTCCTAAAAGGAATATATAAGGTAGAAATCGGTACTACTCAATTTGGACAAACCGGAAAACCTTTTGTACTGATGATGCAAACTAAACTTAACCTAACTAATCTCTCGTAGGCTGTAACCTTCGTAATACACGCTCTGAGGCCTAATATAGTACATATATATGTGCTATAGTTCCCATAGGAATATTTACGTTTGGGTTTTAGATTATTTTTTTCGTACTCTATAAAGTGAATAGTGCCAAATTCTATTTGTCTAACTGTCCATCACGACTACGTACTTACCAGTAGTGAAACATGAGACTACGACCGTCCCAAAGCCGAGGAGAATCTCGGGGATCGAACTCGGTCAGAGTCAAAAGAGGGTTGGGGAGTCTGTAGATTGGGACTGTCCTCGTCAGGGGGGACGTTTTGGGTCATGTGGGGTAAAATGTATAGGACGTTGTGGGCCATGTAGGTAAAATATGTGTGTAAGGGTAAGAGGGGGAGGGAGGATAAGTAATGGAGAGGTATACATCAACATGTTGATAGTGTGGGAGAGGGAAGGAGGAGGTGTGATGCCCTCACATGGTGTGGGACAGGCAGCGGCATGTGGGACGTTGTGGGTCATGTAGGGTAAAAGGGTGTATGGAAAGGGGGGTAAGAATATGGTGAACAGGTGAACAATAGTAGTAGGTGTGGTTAGCATATGTGCAGGTGTGTAATATGAAAATATACATGTAGATCGCGTAGAGTTAATTTAAACAGTGTAAGTAGTTAATATAATAACAACAGTATGTAGGAAGCATATATGAGGGCATAGAGGGAGACCCCCCTCCCATGGATGGACCGGGGGTAGGAGATCGAGCTTTAAAGATGGGTGGTTAGGGGTAGGGCAGGTGAAGGAGGTTAAGGGGAGAGGGGAAGGGAGGGGAGTGGGCGGTAGCTTTACTGATAGCGTGGGTCTCTCATTCTCGTGTCTGTTTTATGTAGTGAAGTGTGTGTATATATATATATATATATATATATATATATATATATATATATATATATATATATATATATATATATATTTTTACCAATTCCCTGCCTGTGGTGTGGGTCTCCAATATCTTCATCTGCAGGTGATTAGTTTTCATGTCGGAGTCGAGGGGTGTACACGGTAGGAGGTCACAGCAGCAAATGAGGGGTGGGAATGACCCGTATTAGTTTTTGTAAAGAGGGGGAGGGGGAATGGAGGAGGGTCAATCCACACCTTGCTTCCAGAGCAGTACATACCCAGCATCACACAACCACATGCTCACATGCTCACATGCCCACATGGTCACATGGATGTGTGTGAGAGCGAGCGTTTGTGCGCCCACCTGTTTGAACCTCAAGACGTTACTGCGTTAAATAACAGCAATATGCTGTAGCATAGCTCACACCACCACATAGCAGCAGCAGCAGCAGCAGTCATGAGGATTTCACCATATGGTAGCAGAGCACTCAGGACCGGTGTGTGGTCTTTGACGGCCCCCGCAGGAGTGGATTGTGTTCATGTTTAAGGAGGTGTCACGTGTCGCACCCTCCCCTCACCCCCTCCATGCAGGTGACAGTCATCAATTACTCAACAATTCCCCACTTCACATTCCCCAGTCCGCCATAAACGAGGTAAACACATTACATATGTCTCTCTGTATTCATATCAAATAATGTCTATAACCTGAGGTAGAGATTTTTTTTTAATTTCGCTTATAATTTGCTTGGGCTCTGAGTAACGAAATTCCTCGTAGCTGTGTCATTGTTCTTTCCCAAAAGTGAGCCATGACCTCAACATACAAATTCCAAGAATTGAGGTATTAGCAAAGTAAACATAAATCTCCCCCTCCCAAGCCAGTTGACACCTCATCTCCCCCTCCTCCAGCCTCGCCTCAAAGGAGGAGGGTATAGTGGACCACATAGCAGGGCTACTACATACCCATAGGTATGTGGTCCTCCATGTCGCACATCCCTGGACGGGGAGTGAACCTTCGGGGAACGGCTCGCCTCTTTGGAGTTTGACAATAACTGGGCTAAATGAGGCATACCGCACACTGGAGACCCCTGATCTAAGCGAAATTAAAAGATCTATACCTCAGGCTATAGTCATTATTTGTTATGAATATAGAGACCCGCGTGTGAGCCCCCACAACCTCAGAGGGGGAAAATATACAGACTTGAGTGCCAGGTGTAGGGGGGAGGGGGGTGGGGGCTGGAGCCCGGGCATG
>WNGS01006636.1:709797-734211 GCA_020271785.1 Procambarus virginalis | reverse complement strand
CGCCCCACCAACCTAGTAGTTAAATAATGAAAGATCTCTGCAAAAAAGCTTACCATATCAAAGCAAGCTTGTGTTATTGTTTGTTGTTGTTCTTATTGATAAAGTGTTATTGCTGTTAGTGTTATTCTTGATGCTGCTGTTATTGTTGTTAATGTCATTGCTGTTACTGATGTTATTTCTGTTAATGCCTGTTACAATATCAACGAATCTATAGAGTGAGGTGTGGTGATATCGACGCCATCTATGGACCGGCGCTCCAACTCCAAGGCATTAAACCGAAAGTATGCCAATTACTGTGATTTGCGATGGGTCACATTTTGCCCAAACCCCCCTGCAGTTTAAAATATATCACAAACATACTAATTCGACCCTTGAACCAAATTTAGAAGTTAAGTGAGATGAAGACAACGCCATCTGTTGGCTGAGTGTGACGTCTGAGAAAGGCTCCTGTTTCATATCTCAGTTAGGAGGTGAGGTCAATGAGGTGGACGTCTGGTGAGACTTCGGTTCCCATCTCTCTGCCCTGAACAAATCCGTCTTTCCCTGTTCATCTTTTCCAATATTTCTCCCTATACTTCCCTTTCCTTTACAATTCTTCGTCTCTCTCTTCCAGTTCCCGCTTCCTTTTTCTTCTTCCTTCTCCCTGCGTCTTTTCCCTCGCCTTCTACACATCTCCTTTCTACTCCTCTCACCCATTCACCCCTTCCGCTCACTCGTACCTCCTGTTCCCTCCCCCCACCTCCATCAAGCAACAAACAAACAAACAAACAACCCAATCAATTCCACAGCCGATCCTCCAGCTCGGCCGATACCTCAAGACCGCTCAGATCCTGTTATTCTCCCGAGACACTTACATTATGGCAGGATATTCCCTCCAGACACAGACTAAGGCAGGATATTCTCCCCCACACACAGACTAAGGCAGGATATTCTCCCCCACACACAGACTAAGGCAGGATATTCTCCCCCACACACAGACTAAGGCAGGATATTATCCCCAGACACAGACTAAGACAGGATATTCTTCCCACACACAGATTAAGGAAGGATATTCTCCCCACACACAGACTAAGGCAGGATATTATCCCCCCACACAGATTAAGGCAGGATATTCTCCCCACACACAGACTAAGGCAGGATATTATCCCTTCACACAGATTAAGGCAGGATATTCTCCCCACACACACAGACTAAGGCAGGATATTCTCCCCAGACACAGACTAAGGCAGGATATTCTCCCCCCAGACACAGACTAAGGCAGGATATTCTCCCCACACACAGACTAAGGCAGGATATTCTCCCCACACACAGACTAAGGCAGAATATTCTCCCCCCAGACACAGACTAAGGCAGGATATTCTCCCCACACACAGACTAAGGCAGAATATTCTCCCCAGACACAGACTAAGGCAGGATATTCTCCCCAGACACAGACTAAGGCAGAATATTCTCCCCACACACAGACTAAGGCAGAATATTCTCCCCAGACACAGACTAAGGCAGGATATTCTCCCCCCACACACAGACTAAGGCAGGATATTCTCCCCACACACAGACTAAGGCAGAATATTCTCCCCCCAGACACAGACTAAGGCAGGATATTCTCCCCACACACAGACTAAGGCAGAATATTCTCCCCAGACACAGACTAAGGCAGGATATTCTCCCCAGTCACAGACTAAGGCAGAATATTCTCCCCACACACAGACTAAGGCAGAATATTCTCCCCAGACACAGACTAAGGCAGGATATTCTCCCCACACACACAGACTAAGGCAGGATATTCTCCCCAGACACAGACTAAGGCAGGATATTCTCCCAAGAGACTATGAGCAGGTGGAGTGAGGAGGAGGAGGAAAGCAGGAGAAGGAGGAGGAGGAGGAGGACGAGGAGGAGGAGGAGGAGGAGGAGGAGGAGGAAGAGCAGGAGAGGAGGAGGAGGAGGAGGACGAGGAGGAGGAGGAGGAGGAAGAGCAGGAGAAGGAGGAGGAGGACGAGGAGAGGAGGAGGAGGAGGAGGAGGAGGAGGAGGAGGAGGAAGCATTTGTAGGAAGGTCATCCTTGAAAAGGTTCCGAATTTATGAGAGAACATCAACAACTTGAGCGACCAGGTGCGGCCCGGAAGGTAATGGAGGGAAGTTATGAGCAACTGACGAGTCGCGGGGAGGGTGTCCTAATGATGCCCTGAAGGGACGTCGCACATGTGGGCGGAGACCACCACCAACTGACATGACGGAGCTGGAGACCTCGGCACTGATCCCGAGCCGACGTCCAACAGTGTGAGCCATGGATGCTGATCTTGACACAGTGACATCCAATGAATATATCCCTCCCTCCCTAACCTACCTTTGTCTAACCGGCAAAGTCTCCTCCTCTCCTCCCCAGTGGAGTGAGCTGACCTATGATGGAACTTGTGAAAGATATAGCTGAGTAGTTCGTGTCCTCTTTTATCTATCTCATACTGTGAGCTCATGGTGGTTTGTAATGGAGTTTTATGGGAGGGTTGACTGGTGTTGTGGTTACTGTTCTCTCCTGTACCATTGTCTAAAATATCTTCTGATGTGGGTGTTGACTTCTCTCATCGTGTACCCGTTGTTTATTAATACTTGAAAGCTCTCCAGTTCCTTATGAATGCTATGCCGGTCGGAACAATGAATAAGAGCTCTGCATTTAAATGGAACAATGAGTAAGTGGCTATTCACTCAGATTAAAAAAAAACAGAAAAAATACTTCATGGAGAACCGATTACCTTGATCTCCCTGCACCACCAGGTGGAGATCAGACACGACCTGCGCCACCGGTGGAGATCAGACACGACCTGCACCACCTGGTGGAGATCAGACACGACCTACACCACCAGGTGGAGACACGACCTACACCACCAGGTAGACACGACCTGCACCACCAGGTAGACACGACCTACACCACCAGGTANTTCGAGAAACTCGTAAACAGGGACGCTCCTATTCCGAGGTACCACTGTAGTTAAATTTAAATAAATTCAGTTAAATTTAGTTAAAGGTTAAATTTGGTTTAGTTAAAATAAATTAAATTAAATTAAATTTATTTCATTAAAATTAGTTCAATTTAATTGAATTCCATTAAATTTAATTAAATTTCATTAAATTTAGTTAAATTTAAATAAATTTTCTTAAATTTATATAAATTTACTTAAATTTAAATAAATTTACATTAATTGAAATAAATTTACTTGTACTTGTATTAAATTTACTTAAATATAAACCAATTTACTTAAACTTAAATCAATTTACTTAATTTTAAATCAATTTACTTAAATTTAAATAAATTTAGTTATATTAAAAAATTGTTAAATTAAAAAAACTGTTAAATGTAAATAAACTTACTTAAATTTAAATAAATTTAGTTAAATTTAAATAAATTTATTTAATTAAGCCATATATAGTTAAATTCAGCTCTAGTTAAAGTTAGATTAGATAGGAGAAATTTGGATAGGATAAATTAGAATAGGACAGGAAAAGTTAAATTTTGAAAAATTTCGTTAAAATTAGTTTAGGTCAGGAAAAATTACTATAAATTTGGATAGGAGAGGTTTACAACCTATCTGGTGAACAACCCGGGCTGCTTGGTGAGGGAGCGGGATGGTGCACATCCCAGGCTGCCTGGTGAGGGAGTGGGCTGGTGTACAATCCAGGCTGCCTGCCTGGTGAGGGAGCGGGCTGGTGTACGACCCAGGCTGCCTGGTGAGGGAGCGGGCTGGTGTACAACCCAGACTGCCTGCCTGGTGAGCGAGCGGGCTGGTGTACAGTCCAGGCTGCCTGGTGAGGGAGCAGGCTGATGTATAACCCGCACTGCCTGCCTGGTGAGGGAGCGGGCTGGCGTATAACCCGGGCTGCCTGCCTGGTGAGGGAGCGGGCTGGTGTATAACCCAAGATGCCTGGTGAGGGAGCGGGCTGGTGTATAACCCAAGATGCCTGGTGAGGGAGCGGGCTGGCGTATAACCCGGGCTGCCTGCCTGTTGAGGGAGCGGGCTGGTGTATAACCCAGGCTGCCTGGTGAGGGAGCAGGCTGATGTATAACCCGGGCTGCCTACCTGGTGAGGGAGTGGGCTGGTGTATAACCCGGGCTGCCTGCCTGGTGAGGGAGCGGGCTGGTGTATAACCCAGGCTGCCTGGTGAGGGAGCAGGCTGATGTATAACCCGGGCTGCCTGCCTGGTGAGGCAGCGGGCTGGTGTATAACCCAGGCTGCCTGGTGAGGCAGCGGGCTGGTGTATAACCCAGGCTGCCTGGTGAGGGAGCGGGCTGGTAAACCCGGGCTGCCTGCCTGGTGAGGGAGTGGGCTGGTGTATAACCCGGGCTGCCTGCCTGGTGAGGGAGTGGGCTGGTGTATAACCCAGGCTGCCTGCCAGGTGAGGGAGCGGGCTGGTGTATAACCCAGGCTGCCTGGTGAGGGAGCGGGCTGGTGTATAACCCAGGCTGCCTGGTGAGGGAGGGGGCTGGTGTATAACCCAGGCTGCCTGCCTTGTGAGAAAGCGGGCTGGTGTATCACCCGGGCTGCCTGCCTGGTGAGGGAGCGGGCTGGCATATAACCCGGGCTGCCTGGTGAGGGAGCGGGCTGGTGTACCACCCAGGCTGCCTGGTGAGGGAGCGGGCTGGTGTATCACCCGGGCTGCCTGCCTGGTGAGGGAGCGGGCTGGCATATAACCCGGGCTGCCTGGTGAGGGAGCGGGTTGGTGTACCACCCAGGCTGCCTGGTGAGGGCGCGGGCTGGTGTACCACCCAGGCTGCCTGGTGAGGGCGCGGGCTGGTGTACCACCCAGGCTGCCTGGTGAGGGCGCGGGGTGTGAGACCATTGTGCTCTAGACACGCATTATTCTCTCCTCGCGCTCTACGAGACCAAGTCTATTGTCTATCTCTTTCAGTAATAATTACATGTTCTTTTTGTTCTTGTTCTCGTTATATTTTAATCTTTTGTCTGTTATTATGAAACGGTTTAATTTTCTTTCTCTTTTTTCCAGTAATTAACTTTTTCCCGAATGTTGTGCTTACTGGGTCGAGCTCCGGCTCTTGGCCTGGTATTAAGTGTCTCATTGTACAGCTGGCTTCATACTCGACCATACTTCATATGGGATCCAGTGTTGGTTTTCCAGGTGGGAGAGTAACGGTTGTGCACGCTTCCTTCTGATCGGGTAGAGGGGGGAGAGGGGAAGGGGGAGGGGAGGGAAAGGGTATTTAAAAGTAATATTGTTACTTTGCTTTCTGCTATTGAATATTCAGAGGAAGAGAGGCTGATAGACCCGAGCAACGCCTGGTACGATATACCACGTACGATGTGTATATATATATATATATATATATATATATATATATATATATATATATATATATATATATATATATATATGTTATAAATATGACCGAAAAAGTAAGATTAATAATTCTAACACGAATTTCTCGATTTTCCTTATGTTTCTTTTTACTGGTGACGGTAAATGAAAAATCAATTCTCCAAAATTCATTTTTATTTCTAGTCTGACGCGGCACTTGAGCGCGTTTCGTAAAACTTATTACATTTTCAAAGACTTTAGTTTATCCACACACAACTTATGACTGAACTTATGACTGAAACAACATTGGCTCTTATACCTGCATTTGGGTGAGGTGATGTTATACAATACGGGGTACAGAATAGTGGGGTACAGAACAATGGGTATAGATAGAAGTTGGGTAAAGATAGAACTGCAGAAGGCCTATTGGCCCATATTTCTTGATGTTTCTATATTGGAGCGGAGTCTTGAAGTGGGTAGAATATAGTTGTGCGTTAATTGGCTGTTGATTGCTGGTGTTGACTTCTTGATGTGTAGTGCCTCGCAGATGTCAAGCCGCCTGTTGTCGCTGTATCTATATATATATATATATATAATATATATATATATATATATATATATATATATATTATATATATATATATATATATATATGATATGTCGTACTAGTAGCCAGAACGCACTTCTCAGCCTACTATGCAAGGCCCGATTTGCCTAATAAGCCAAGTTTTCATGAATTACTATATTTTCTCTAATTTTTTTCTTATGAAATGATAAAGCTACACATTCCTTATGTATGAGGTAATTTTTTTATTGGAGTTAAAATTAACGTAGTTATATGACCGAACCTAACCAACCCTACCTAACCTAACCTAACCTATCTTTATAGGTTAGGTTAGGTTAGGTAGCCGAAAAAGTTAGGTTAGGTAGCCGAAAAAGTTAGGTTAGGTTAGGTAGTTGAAAACAATTAATTCATGAAAACTTGGCTTATTAGGCAAATCGGGCCTTGCATAGTAGGCTCAGAAGTGCGTTCTGGCTACTAGGTACAACATTATATATATACATACATATATATATATATATATATATATATATATATATATATATATATATATATATATATATTGTGACGATAATCTCTTATCAGAGATTTAGCCTGCTATTTTCGTATTTCATCACGTCCTCAACAATATGCAAGATACGTTTTGTAGTGGCTAAACGTCTATATCAAGACAGCCACACGCACCTCACTCCCTCCTCCCCCCACTCCAGCACCTGCTGCACACCTGGTCGACGCGCCGAACCCTTCAACTGCCTAACTAGCGACTTGCGGCCTTCCAGCTTTCTCATTGGCCGCCAACCACACACCACTCCGGTTCCTCGCCAATCACAAGTCATCGCCAGTTATTGTTGGAGTCCCTTGCATTTCTGCCAGCCAGAATATCTTGTGCTCTCATACTATGAACACCTAAGTGACTCACCTTGTGTGGTCAAATAGAGGTTTATAGATAGTGCATATATTCCAGCATTCATATTTTATTTACCTTTGTATGTCAATTCTCCTCCCCATTAACGTAATATATTTTCATGTTTATTTATTTTTCCACTTGACATTTTTTACCATTAAGCCAAGATTTTGCATTTATTTCAATTTGTCTTTTATTGTTATTAAAGTACATTGTTTATTATTGTGTTTTATGTTTCTTACCTTACCACAGATTACCAACCACGCAGTCATTCTTTTTTTTTTCTCTTTTTTTTCTTTTCTTTTTTTTTTAATATTTATTATGTGGCCCAGCACTGACACCTGCTAGTTGGAAGACTGCCGACCACCATTTCCAACTCGTTACCGTCACAATATATCTATATATATTATATATATATATATATATATATATATATATATATATATATATATATATATTAGTATATTTTGGTAGCAGTCTTTCCTGTAGACATATATTATTAAATATGACCGAAAAAGTAAGATTAATAATTCTAACACGAATTTTCTCTATATTTCTTGTGTTCTTTTCACTGTCGATGGTAATTGAAAAATCAGTTCTCCAAAATTCATTTTTATTTCTAATCTGACGCGACGCTAGAACGCGTTTCGTAATAACTTATTACATTTTCAAAGACTTTAGCTTACACACACACAACTAACACTAAACAGAGTTTAAACAGCTTTCATTTTATACCTGCATTTCGGTGAGGTGATATGTTACAATAGTTTTGGATGAGGTGAAAACAAACTTTCAACACAAGCCAGAACACAAAACAATGGGTATAAGCTAAAGGGAAGAATGGAAGTAACTGCAGAGGGCCTATTGGCCCATATTTCTTGATGCTTCTATATTGGAGCGGAGTCTTGAAGTGGGTAGAATATAATTGTGCATTAATTGGCTGTTGATTGCTGGTGTTGACTTCTTAATGTGTAGTGCCTCGCAGATATCAAGCCGCCTGCTATCGCTGTATCTATCGATGATTTCCGTGTTTTTGTTAAGACTTCTCTGGTGATGGTCTGGTTGTGGGAAGAGATTATATGTTCCTTGATAGAGCCCTGTTGCTTATGCATCGTTAATCGCCTGGAAAGAGATGTTGTTGTCTTGCCTATATACTGAGTTCTTTGAGGCTTACAGTCCCCAAGTGGGCATTTGAAGGCATAGACGACATTGGTCTCTTTCAAAGCGTTCTGCTTTGTGTCTGGAGAGTTTCTCATGAGTAGGTTGGCAGTTTTCTTGGTTTTATAGTAAATCGTCAATTGTATCTTCTGATTTTTGTCTGTAGGGATAACGTTTCTATTAACAATATCTTTCAGGACCCTTTCCTCCGTTTTATGAGCTGTGGAAAAGAAGTTCCTGTAAAATAGTCTAATAGGGGGTATAGGTGTTGTGTTAGTTGTCTCTTCAGAGGTTGCATGGCGTTTCATCTTCCTTCTTATGACGTCTTCAACGAAACCATTGGAGAAGCCGTTGTTGACTAGGACCTGCCTTATCCTACAGAGTTCTTCATCGACTTGCTTCCATCCTGAGCTGTGGCTGAGAGCACGGTTGACATAAGCGTTAACAACACTCTTGTACCTGTCTGGGCAGTCACTGTTGGCATTGAGGCACATTCCTATGTTTGTTTCCTTAGTGTAGACTGCAGTGTGGAAACCTCCACTCCTTTCCATGACTGTTACATCTAGAAAGGGTAGTTTCCTATCCTTCTCCATCTTGTAAGTGAAACGCAACACAGAATTCTGCTCAAATGCTTCCTTCAGCACTTGCAGATGTCTGACATCAGGTACCTGTGTAAAAATGTCGTCAACATACCTGCAGTATATGGCCGGTTCAAGTTCATATCGACTAAGACCTTTTGTTCGATGGTCTTAGTCGATATATTAAATTTTCACTCGACCATCACGACCAGACAATAAGGAGGTGATAGCCGAAGCTTGTCCGGTCGTGATGGTCGAGTGGATTAAGGTGTCCTGTACATACCAGTTGCGTTACTCCTGGCAGTATGGGTTCAAGTCACTTCTGGGGTGTGAGTTTTCAGTTGCTATAGTCCTGGAGACCATTCAGGCTTGTTCGCATTTGTGTTCCTCACGTGTGCCCCAAAGAATGAGGTGATTTGATAAAATACTATGCCCAAGATTACCATCCGAGTGCCGGCGGGGGGTGGTTCAAATAGCTTCGACTATCACCTCCTTATTGTCCGGTCATGATGGTCGAGTGGATTAAGGTGTCCTGTACATACCAGTTGCGTTGCTCCTGGCAGTGTGGGTTCGAGTCACTTCTGGGGGTGTGAGTTTTCAGTTATATATATATATATATATATATATATATATATATATATATATATATATATATATATATATATATATATAGACAACAGGCCTTACCACAGCCGGTTGTCCAGCAGAGAGAGAGCCCCGTTACCTAATGCCCTGCAACTCTGATGAGCCTGTCGGTCGACCAGACAGGATCACGGTGAACCCCTGGAAGAATGGTAGACAGTTGGTGTGGGACAACACTTGCGTTTCAACTTTAGCCAATACCTATGTTAACTTCAATGCTGCACAGGCTGCTGTGCTGCCGATCACCGGGAAGCAGCCAAGTCACGTAAATACAGAGACCTTGATCACCACTACAATTTTGTCCCCATTGCCTCAGAGACACTTGGTGCTTGGGGTAAAAGTGAGAGGGAAGTACTGGGGGAGACGAAGGGGATAAGGACCAGTGGGTCAAGTGGGAGATGGAAGAAGAAAGTAGGAATGGGGGGGGGAGGGGGGAGGAGGAAAGACAGACTGCCCGGGCACTACCGGTTTTCCCCTGGTAACCCCTGAAAGAATTATTGATTCTGCAGTGCAAAAGTTAAAGAGCAAAACCACACAGTCAACATGTTCTGAAAACATATGAAGAGAAAACCCCACGCCAGAAGCAAGAACTCTGCTAAGAGCGGTGATAGCCGACGCAAGGCGTGTTTCTGGAGAGGTGAAGGAGGCAAGATGGCTTGAGTGGTGTCTAACTCTAAATGAACATAGAAGTCTTAGCAAGATATGGGGCCATTGTTGTCCCCTAACTCACCTTGCCACTTCGCGGGAGGGGGGTATAGGGCGTTTATGTAGCTTCAGGGCACCAATCCCCCCAGCCACAGGGCATGGCGAGAAGGCGCCCCTAAGCATACCTAATTCCCTATCAAACACAAGCTAAAATACACATAAATGGCAGATCTCATCACAACCCACAAGAGTTAAGATGATAATAATAACACACAATAATAACATTAAAATAACATACACAAAATGGAAAATTCTTTTATATTTGATTGTTCTTATATGGGACACAGCACACAAAGGGAGAGGTGCACAGTATATCATTAAAAAAGAACTAAAGCTGAAGGCAAAACAACACGCTGCCTAAGCGGCAGGATTGGTGACTTGACGTCGGCATACATGGAAAAAACTATTCATAGTGGAAGCTCCTAACAAGGCCCCGGAGCGGGAGGGATATCATGTATGCGCATGGGGGTCCCTCCGGCCGCCGCCTTACCCACTCGTGGGCTCCGGCCAAGTCATCCACCCTCTTGTGAGACACCATTTGGAGAAGTGGTACTCCAGATGACGACTCTGCTTAGATAGTTGGCTACCAGCTATCCTGGCTGCGGTTCACCTAAGCATGACTATATTAACCCTTATGCACCCTGTGCACGGTGATCCTGGGCAGCATGTCCTGGGACTAAGGTAGTCTGCCCCTAGATGTGGTCTTGGACCATATTCTGTAGATGGAATATGTCCAGGTCAGGGCTTTCACAGAGCAAATCTCAAGGACGCTCTTGGTGAGTCCCATATCCTGTAGACCACGCGCACTCTCCTTGCACCATCCTCCTCTCCAATTAAGGGTTATTGAAGAGGCGGATGCTGTGTGCTACCCGGTATATTCCCCGACCTTTTGAAGGATCTCTGGGGTGCCGTACTTGTCGCACTTGCTCTGATGTGGACGGGAGAGTGGCAAGTTATCAGCAGAGACCTGGGTGTCTAATATAAAGGCCTCATCACCTTTGCAAGCTATGATGTCAGGCCCCTCCATCCGGTATACGGACTTCACGTTCTACCTCAAAATAATTGAGAACATTATGTAGACACGCCAGCCCACAGGCTTGTTTTGAACCATTGCAAGAGGTCCGTGAGACTCGCTGCCCCACTTTGCAGAAAGAGCACCTTAATATTTTCCAGCAGTGGCCAGGACGCAGAAAGAACAATTAAAACAGAAGAGGTTGACATCCAATCACGAGAGCATAGGTACAAATGAATGTAGAATGACGTTCTACAAATGACAGAACGAATGTGCTTTCATCATTCGTTTAAAGAACGAATGATTGTTCTACCTTCACCAAACAAGAACTAATCAGATCCAAAAAAGGTGGAAAGAACACTACACCAAGTGCTGATAACGTTGCATACTCAATAACTGCACATGTTATATTCTTTGCCTGGAAAGCAAAGTATAGTGGACGTTATTAATGTACCTTGGGAGCTACGCTGAAAAAACCTACCAATTACAGACCCATTTAATTAACATCATACAATAGTAAAACTACAAAACGGATGGTCTTAAATAGGCTACTGGGGAAGGCTGAAATATAAGCACATAATTGGCCTCACTGGAGGAGTATGTACTGCCAACTGCAAAGCAACATAACTAGGAACAGTTAACTCAGGTTCAGCTATAATGATCTTCCTTGATCTAGAAATGTTTTCAAACTTGTGAGCAATTTTATTCATGCTGTTACGACCTCACTTAGTAGTAGGCATCCTTCAGTCTCGGGAGACTATGGAGTTGTGCTCTGGTTGTCAATCCTGGTGCAGCGTCTGGTGTGACTGATGAGGCCAATCCGAGAGTGGCAGTCCATCCCACAGCGAGCACAAACGAAGTCCGATTCTGGTCTGTCTTCCTGGCTACTGGCTTTCCTTCTCTGTCTCTTTGCCTCCGATTCCTTGGCAAGTGACTCCTCGAACTTGGAGAGACCTCTTTGAACAGACTGCCCCCAAGCTGAACGGTCTGTGGCCAGTGTCTCCCATATAGCAAGATCAACGTCCATGGCTTTCAGGTCCCTCTTGCATACGTCTTTGTACCGTAGCTGGGGCTTGCCTGTTGGACGCTTTCCCTGCATCAGCTCTCCGTACAGGAGATCCTTGGGGATCCTGCCGTCGCCCATTCGCACAACATGCCCAAGCCAGCGCATTCGTCTCTGTTTCAGCATTGTGTACATGCTGGTGATTCTTGCTCTTCCCAAGACGTTGTTGATTGTCACCTTGTCCTGCCAGGTGATGTCCAAGATGTGTCGAAGGCAGCGCATGTGGAAGGCATTCAGCTGTCTTTCCTGACAGGCGCGGAGTGTCCAAGGCTCACTGCCATAAAGGAGAGTGCTCAGGACACAGGCTCTGTAAACTTGAATCTTTGTATACTCAGTCAGCCTATTGTTGGCCCACACTCTCTTTGTCAGCCTGGACATGGTAGTAGATGCCTTACCGATGCGTTTGTTTAGCTCCGTATCAAGAGAGAGGGAGTCAGAGATTGTGGAGCCCAGGTACACGAAGTCGTGAACCTCACTTACATATACACATATGTACATGACATAACACTGCAGGTGTCACTTTCGCACAGAACACCATAAAACTTCTGCAATCTTCTTTCTCGGCGAGTCCACTTGTATCTTCCATCGTACACCACTCAAGGCTCCCTCCCTGAGTATGTTTTCTATGGTCCTCACGCCGGCGACTTCACCTTTCTCAGTAAATAATGGGCCAGTCCTATACAGTATCGTCACGGTACCATAATATCACTTCTACTCTCCAGCGACACACTGGCAGGTGGGGTCTCCAGCGACACACTGGCAGGTGGGGGTCTCCAGCGACACACTGGCAGGTGGGGTCTCCAGCAACACACTGGCAGGTGGGGTCTCCAGCAACACACTGGCAGGTGGGGTCTCCAGCGACACACTGGCAGGTGGGGTCTCCAGCAACACACTGGCAGGTGGGGTCTCCAGCGACACACTGGCAGGTGGGGTCTCCAGCAACACACTGGCAGGTGGGGTCTCCAGCGACACACTGGCAGGTGGGGTCTCCAGCAACACACTGGCAGGTGGGGTCTCCAGCAACACACTGGCAGGTGGGGTCTCCAGCAACACACTGGCAGGTGGGGTCTCCAGCGACACACTGGCAGGTGGGGTCTCCAGCAACACACTGGCAGGTGGGGTCTCCAGCAACACACTGGCAGGTGGGGTCTCCAGCAACACACTGGCAGGTGGGGTCTCCAGCAACACACTGGCAGGTGGGGTCTCCAGCAACACACTGGCAGGTGGGGTCTCCAGCAACACACTGGCAGGTGGGGTCTCCAGCAACACACTGGCAGGTGGGGTCTCCAGCAACACACTGGCAGGTGGGGTCTCCAGCGACACACTGGCAGGTGGGGTCTCCAGCGACACACTGGCAGGTGGGGTCTCCAGCAACACACTGGCAGGTGGGGTCTCCAGCAACACACTGGAAGTGGTGTCTCCAGCAACACACTGGCAAAGGTCTTCAGCAACACACTGGCAAAGGTCTTCAGCAACACACTGGCAGTGGGGTCTCCAGCAACACACTGGCAGGCTTCCACACCGGCTTATAACAAGCATGAACAGACAGACAGTACTTCTATCTCGTAACTCAACTTAGCCATCCCGGAATACGTCAGTCCAATCGCCAATACTTCAATAATAATCATAGACAAATATAAGTCTACACCGACTCGGCCAGTTTTTCCCACTGAAACACGTCTTTAGTTCAGGACTGCCCTGGGTGAACAGATTCCTGCCGACCAAGATACCACCCACATCGATCACTTCTGATGAGTAAAATGTGTTTAGTAGGAAATAAACTTCACAGGGGGTCAAATAATATAACAGCCTTCCAGCAAGGAAGAGAAAATGGGGACGAGTGTGGTCAATAGATGGCGTTGACATAGTCACACCTCCTCTCCTAAAAGAATTTGTGGAAGGGTGCGCTCAATAGATGGCGTCGACATCGTCACACACGCTCATCAAAAAACGTGTCAGAGGATCCAATCTAGCAAACTGCTAGATTGGATCCAAGATTACCTCAATCACAGGTATGCCAGAGTAAAGTTGCGAGGCCAAGTGTCACACTACCAGTTGCATGAGAATGGGACCCGAAAAGGAGGAGTCCTGAGCCCTAATCTTTTTAACATCCTTATGGAAAACTTCGTTACCATGACATTTGCAGAAGGGTTAAATATTTAAGCTTTGCTGATGATATAGCATTAGTCGTTACAGGTCCTTCACTTTTGAATAGAGCCCAGATGCGCTAGATAAAGTAAAATCCGAATGGAGCACTATAGAGCTAAAAATATCTACACAGAAATCTTTTGGAAATGAGTGTAGGTGGCAACACTCCGGACAGGCACCTTCACATTCAAGACATTAACCTACGGCGAGTTACTCAATATCAACAGATTGTAACAACAAGTGTAAACAGATTCTAAATACTGATAAAGCGGCAAAACTTACAGCTAACAGGAGGAATCTAGACATTAACATATCACAGAGTCTACCAAAGTTTAAGAAAATAATTAGAGATAGAGCAACGCAGTACAATGACCAGGTGCAGACAATGAGTGACAATAATGTGGCTGAAGATATGATGACCTCACACACGACTTGATAATGGTCCAGGGCGGACCGAAACGTCATCACAGGAAGCATAACGTACCAACTGCAACATCATGATCTGTGTGTTGGTGCAACAGTTCAACAAACTATGAACCACTTATTTGATGAAAGGAAACAATGGAAAAAGAGAACTTAAATAGGCTTACAAAATTCCAAAGTATGAGAGGAAATGTCAGCAGTGTGAATAAATGCCCAATAGGCCACAGCAACATTAACTAACACAGTACAGAGTTACAAACTAAATAAGATTTCAAGTGAGATTTACCAGAGCAGACAACATTGTTAAACACATTGGACGTAATTTCATTGAGGTCAACATACGAGTCATAAATGCTCATCCACCTATCAGTAAGTCCGAAATAAGTAACACTAGTGGGCTAGCCAGAGGCTCAGGGCTCGCACAGGAATATCCCTGAAAAAAAAGATTCCTCAATATTTATCGTCCGCATCTGTATGGTGAGGTCCACTTCGCTCATGTCAGGCACCCTTCAGATTTTTCAGTGGCTGAAGCCTCGAATTTCCAGCAGATAACTTCACATAAATCAGAACATCATATTGTATGTTGCTCCATGCTCTCACTCTTAGCTGTGTTGAGCTCCTGCCATTCTTCTCTATTGTCCTGCCTCACTTTTCTTACTCCCACTATTCTTCCCTTCCACCCGTGTTTCCACATTTTCCTTCCTCGTTATCCCTATCTTTCCATTCCTCCATCCTTTGTTTCCCTTATCATTTCCTCCCCTCATCCTTTGTTTTCCCTCTATCTGTGCCTCTCTCACCTTCCCTCTGTGGCTCCCTACATCCTGTTCTCTCAATACACAAATAAAAGTCTCAAGCGTACACAATGGTACGCAGTGGCGAGTACTCTCCAATTGTAACCGGGGTGGATGATGCTCTCTATCTCCTACCCCCCTCTCACACTCCGGCGAGTACTGTCCGGGTACTGCCTAGGTACTCCCCAGGCAGGGGATCCCGGCACCCTCCGGCACAAACACACACACACACATAAAAGCCACCCCAGGTTAACAAAAGAAATAAAAATGTTGTAATGGAGGCTGTGTGAGCGTTAAAATCAGAGAGAAAGAGAAAAGAGAGAGAGCGAGAGAGTGTGAGTTACAATATTTTGTGTAGTGTTGGGGGAATTCGAGCTCTTCCTTTCCCTGTCAGTCTGTCTGTCAGTCTGTCTGTCTGTCTGTCTGTCTGTCTGTCTGTCTGTCTGTCTGTCTGTCTGTCTGTCTGTCTGTCTGTCTGTCTCTCTCTTGATGTGGATGCTCTTCGTGTGCAGGGTCGTGGCATGGAGGATAGTGGTGTGTAGTAGTAAAATTTAAAATCTTTGTTTTCCTTATAGTAATACTGACCATTATTCACTGGTCAGGAGAAAACTAACATAAATTTTTTGCTATTCATATTTAGGCCATAGTGGTATAAAACAGTCGATCCTCCCACAGCTTCAGANGGGATACCGAATGGGAGAGGAAGTCCTTCATAAAACGGACAGAGAAAGATCTAGGGGTTGATATCACGCCAAACCTGTCTCCTGAATTCCATATCAAAGGATAACTTTGGCGGTTAATGCGAGGCTGGCTAACATCAGAACTACCTTCAGGAACCTGTGTAAGGAATCATTCAGAACCTTGTATACCACGTATTTAAGGCCAATCCTGGAGTATGCAGCCCCATTGCATACAGGCAGGCAGTTTCATTGCCTGCCTGCATTGCGGGAGCCGGTCGGCCGAGCGGACAGCACACTGGACTTGTGATCCTGTGGTCCTGGATTCGATTCCAGGCGCCGGCGAGAAACAATGGGCAGAGTTTCTTTCACCCTATACCCCTGTTACCTAGCAGTAAAATAGGTACCTGGGTGTTAGTCAGCTGTCACGGGCTGCTTCCTGGGGGTGGAGGCCTGGTCGAGGACCGGGCCGCGGGGACACTAAAGCCCCGAAATCATCTCAAGATAACCTCAAGATATCATCAGGCAATATCACCGTGACAAGGTTACTGAGGAAAGGAAGATAGAAGAACAGATCAGTGAATCTGTAATTTGTCTTGGATACAAATATCCATGGAGATTCGGAATGGAAACAGTTGATCAGCAAAGTTGCAGAATCTGTGGTGAGAGTGACAGACACCGCCTTGACCACTATCTACGTGAATGTGAACACCTGAGGGACATTAGAAATATGTATAGAATAATAAACCCCACATTGTTTGAGTTAGGAAAACATTATTTATCAAATATAGATACTCTTCTTAAAAGATTACCCCGTTTTGCACCCGCAAGATAACGTAAGATTTTAAGGGTTGACGAATGTTAATCTTATTGTTTGAGGAGCTGTTCACTTGAGACAGTTAAGCAAGTCCCAGCTGTATCTGGGTACAAGTGACAGGATGAACAACCCAGTGGGTTTTCTTCCAATTGGGGAGTGTTGTACATGCTATTATGTATGTCAACTCTCAGGATGAGTGGCGCTGCCCAATAAACTCGCCCCTCGGGGCAAAATTAAAAAAAAAGCAAAAGACGAACCTGGAATAATTTCAGAGGTAGTCATCTATAGGCTAGATCCAGAACTAAGAGGCATGAGTTACGAGGACAGGCTGCGGGAAATGCAACTCACGACAGAGGAAGACAGAAGAGTAAGGGGAGACATTATCACGACCTACAAAATTCTCAGGAATTGACAGGGTAGATAAAGAAAAACTGTTTAACACTGGTGATATGCGAACAAGAGGACACAGGTGGAAACTGAGTACCCATATGAGCCACAGGAACGTTAGAAAGAACTTCTTCAGTGTCAGAGTAGTTAACAGGTGGAATGCATTAGGCAGTGATGTGGTGGAGGCTGACTCCATACACAGTTTCAAATGTAGATATGATAGAACCCAGTAGGCTCAGGAATCTGTACACCAGTTGATAGGCGGGACCAAGGAGCCAGAACTCAACCCCCGCAAGCACAACTAGGTAAGTACACACACACACACACACACACACCACACACACACACACACACACACACACACACACACACACATATATATATATATATATATATATATATATATATATATATATATATATATATATATATATATATATGTGTGTGTGTGTGAGAAAGCTGCATGAACGCGCAAGCCATATATCACTAAGATATATATATATATCCAAGACCAGATTATGTAAGTTCGCTTGCCCCGTGGACTTACAGAGGAGGGGCAGGTGGACTTACATAATCTGCGGGCGCAAAAGGGCGCAGGAGCGCGCTCTTTTGGCTTAAAGTAAGAGCAATTCCTTGTTCCGTGAACCTGTAGCTTAACGTTCTTTATAATAGTGATAACATGTGATTGTTAGTACTCTGGGTCCACCGTCTGAGAGGGTCACTGCCCTCCTTGTGAGGTGATATTATTTATTGATGTAAACCTGGTTCTAGGTGTCTGGACCTGAAGCAGGTTCTTGAGCGTCCTTCCAATGGCTTCCAGGAAATCCATTGGAGTCAGGCCGGTGTGTGTTGGAATTCTATCCGCGAATATTTTGCGTTGGTCCTCAGTCCCTAGAGTGTTTAGTGTCTCCTGAAGGTCATGGCGAATTGTGCTCTCAATATTTGGATTATTTCCTACTGCCATCAGTCAGGGGTTGTGGACACGGGGCCCGGGTTGTGGACACGTGGCCCGGGGTTGTGGACACGTGGCCCGGGGTTGTGGACACGTGGCCCGGGGTTGTGGACACGGGGGGCCCGGGGTTGTGGACACGGGGGGCCCGGGGTTGTGGACACGGGGCGCGGGGTTGTGGACACGGGGCCCGGGGTTGTGGACACGGGGCCCGGGGTTGTGGACACGGGGCCGGGGTTGTGGACACGGGGCCCGGGGTTGTGGACACGGGGCCCGGGGTTGTGGACACGGGGCCCGGGGTTGTGGACACGGGGCCCGGGGTTGTGGACACGGGGCCCGGGGTTGTGGACACGGGGCCGGGTTGTGGACACGGGGCCCGGGGTTGTGGACACGGGGCGCGGGGTTGTGGACACGGGGCGCGGGGTTGTGGACACGGGGCGCGGGGTTGTGGACACGGGGGCCCGGGGTTGTGGACATGCACCTGAGAGTGAAGTACTTGGGTGTGTGCTTTAGTAATGCGTGCAAGTGGTGAAGGAGTGCGTCACTCAGTGTGTGTGCTCCAGGCGGCGGGGACACCAGTACTGACGACGCCGTAGCCGCCCAGAATCGGCAGTAAGATAAGCTAGCAAGACAGGGCAGCAGCTGCAACAACAGCAATACACACACAGCAGCTGCGTCAGTTGCAACAACGCCTGCAGGTATCAGCTGCATCAGTAACAGCAACACAAAGCATCTGTAGTAACCATAGCATCACAAGACTGCAGCAACACAATACAAGAGTAACGCAAGGCAGCAGCTGCAGGAACAGGAGCAACACATGACCGCAGCAACTACTACACCAGCAGCAGCAGCAGCAGCAGCAGCAGCAGCAGCAGCAGCAGAGGTGTGGTGACCGTGGTTGAGGTAAACACGACAGGTCTGAGTCACCTTGCCCATGACCGTCACATTGGTGATCTTCATATTTGCCTCACCCTCGGTGTCCGTGCTCCCTCAACCCCCACCTTTATTCTCCTCCCCCCCCCCCTCCTCCCCTTCATCTCCTGCCCCCCCTCCCCTTCATCTCCCCCCCCTCCCTCCCCAACACCAACGGGAAGGAGGAAGACCCCAGTTATACAGATTCTTTTATCAGAGATCACTAAACAGTTTATACAGACGGCATTTGTTTATATTTGCTACAGTGTTTACGATGTAAGGGATGATGATGAGCTACGATGGGCTAAGATGAGCTTAGGCGTTTGGGCATGTTATCTGCTACGGTTATAGGTCACTCTTACGTCTAAAATGGCTGGCTTAAGTCTCACGTTTGGCGATCCGTTGTGATAAGAGGTGGTGGAGCCTGGGCCACCAGTCCTCTGGTGGTGGTGGTGGTGGAGCCGGGGCCAGCAGTCCACAGCTGGTGGTGGTGGTGGTGGTGGTGGAGCCGGGGCCAGCAGTCCACAGCTGGTGGTGGTGGTGGTGGTGGTGGAGCCGGGGCCACCAGTCCTCAGCTGGTGGTGGTGGTGGAGCCGGGCCAGCAGTCCACAGCTGGTGGTGGTGGTGGTGGTGGTGGAGCCGGGGCCAGCAGTCCTCAGCTGGTGGTGGTGGTGGTGGAGCCGGGGCCACCAGTCCTCAGCTGGTGGTGGTGGTGGTGGTGGAGCCGGGGCCAGCAGTCCTCAGCTGGTGGTGGTGGTGGTGGAGCCGGGGCCAGCAGTCCTCAGCTGGTGGTGGTGGTGGTGGAGCCGGGGCCACCAGTCCTCAGCTGGTGGTGGTGGTGGTGGTGGAGCCGGGGCCAGCAGTCCTCAGCTGGTGGTGGTGGTGGTGGAGCCGGGGCCACCAGTCCTCAGCTGGTGGTGGTGGTGGAGCCGGAGCCAGCAGTCCACAGCTGGTGGTGGTGGTGGTGGAGCCGGGGCCACCAGTCCTCAGCTGGTGGTGGTGGTGGAGCCGGGGCCAGCAGTCCTCAGCTGGTGGTGGTGGTGGAGCCGGAGCCAGCAGTCCACAGCTGGTGGTGGTGGTGGAGCAGGGGCCACCAGTCCTCAGCTGGTGGTGGTGGTGGTAGAGCCGGGGCCACCAGACTTGGCTGGTGGTGGTGGTGGAACCGGGACCAACAGTCCTCAGCTGGTGGTGGAGCAGGGCCATCATCACAGCACCAAGCCATCACCTGATGGCTTGGTGCTGCAGTCTGATGTTTAGTGGCTGTATGTTCATCAGTTCATGGAGTTCCTGGATTGTCTGATCATATGGTGGTTGGTGTTTTGCTGCTCTCCTTAGTGCCTTATTTTGCACTGCTTGCAGTTTATGCATGTTAGTTTTCTTTATGGTGTGTAGTGGTACTGGGGGATACTCTAGATGTGGCCGAACTAGAGCCTTATATAGGTGAATCTGGATGTTTATACTGAAGCTTCGGAATCTCCTCAGTTTCCCTATGGCTGCTTTGGCTTTGTTTAGTCGGTCCCTTACGTGAATTTTTATCCTTGTTCTATTGATCATGAGTGTCAGTATTCTGCCTACCTCTGCATATTGGATCGGATGGTTGTCAAGGATGATGGGTCCGGGTTTTGTGGGAAATTTTACCCACCATATCTAATAATCATCTAAGAAATATATCATATCTATATCATATCTATATCATATCTATATCATATCTATATCGTATCGAAATCTATATCATATCTATATCGTATCAAAATCATATCAGAATCACAATAGATTCACAATATAGCTTGATCCTAGATGATAATGCCACTTGGATCACGTACGCCATAGGGCCCTATAGATGCCTACGTGACTTTGTGCATGATCTCTCAAGGATCCAGAAGCTTCTAGAAGGATTTGTTAATTAAAAATCTATTGGAACACTGATGCAATATCCGGTAGAGATAAAATCGAATCCTTAATAAGAATCAGTGGTATTATCAAGTACTACTTATAATCTTTAAATCCTATATTTAATTTTATTATAATCACATCTTATCTCAATCATAAGTCTAGACTGTAAAAATGATCAATCAATATTCATTGAAAGTTACCCCTCTCAAGGGAGAGGGGGGGGGGCATCTCGGGAACAAGAAGCGCCCACGAGACCCGCGGCACTGCACGTTTGTTGACAACTGTGAACACGTGACGGATCCTTAGCTACATTACCAGCTCAAGGACACCTTATCTAATATCATTATCACCAGTGAACACTCTCTAGAACTGGGGGAGTACCTGGACAATATATCAACAAGGAAAATCCTAGAACATTTATGTAAAATAAGAGTGAATAGTGGAGCACACAGAGACACTTGACTCCACCTCCTTCATTCCTAATCTTCATCAACTATAATCCTTCTGCCACTGCAGTTAAAATCACGTAGCAACGCTACCAGATCTTCATACAGCAACGCTGTAATATAAAATATCGTGCCTAAACTCGCTACAAGAGAGTTATTCAGTCTGGCACACTTGTCAGACAGGCACCCGGCTTCAGATAAGTTTATTGAATGTTATGACAGTAGCGTATTAATTGGCCAATTGTATGCTTGTATAACTTTAATATCCTATAAGTCTGATTGTCGGTAATAAAGTGAGGCAAACTACAACTCCTTATCCTCTTGCCAGAGTTTCCCTAGATAGTCCCTTCGTGACCGGTGAAGTCTAAGTCGCCGTCAGGGAAAGCCTTTTCCCATGCCTGAGTGCAACTTCTCCTGGGCAACGACTTGGCAGAAGACCAACAACCAAACAACCTGATCGTCAAGGACATATCCGAGGTAAGCAACTCTGTGTTGGATAACCCGATTTTTGAGCATGTTCCAGCAAAGGTTCAAGAGAGTGATGAAGGTTCTCCTCCTGTTATGGTGACCACCCGTGCTCAAGCTGCACGACCGCAGCCAGCTGACTCTACTGCTACCGCTGTCCCTCAGGACCCTTCGAAACTACCCCCTAATCTGACCGCTTTGGAGTTCCGTAAGTTACAGAGAGATGATCTTACCTTGACACCATTATTCTTTCAGGCTGAAACCCAATCCGACAGTGTTCCTGGGTTCTTTATGGAGAACGAATTACTCTATCGCAGGTATAGACCCAGTAAACTGAAGGACGAGGACGAGTGGGCAGACGTTGAACAACTAGTGATTCCTACCAGCCTGCGGCCCACGATTCTACACCTGGCCCACGGAGCATTGTCACACTACGGGTTCAACAAGACTTACCATGGAATTCGGCAAGACTACTACTGGCCAGGTATGGTTAACGATGTAAAGAAGCATGTCAAACTGTGCCACGTGTGTCAGTTAGCCGGGAAACCGAACGTTTCCATTCCCAGAGCACCACTGATACCCATCCAGGTGCCTGAGGAACCGTTCCACAAACTTATTATTGACTGTGTTGGCCCTTTGCCTCGGACCAGTGCAGGCAACGCCTATATCTTAACTATCCTGTGTCCTACCACCAGATTCCCCATAGCAGTTCCAGTGAAAAACATTACGGCTGCTACAGTGGTGAAGAATTTATTGAAAATCTTCACCCAGTATGGATTTCCGAGGGAGATTCAGAGCGACTGTGGCACCAACTTCACCAGTGATCTCTTCAAACGGACTCTGGAGGAGTTCAACATCAAACAGGTACTGTCCAGCCCCTATCATCCTGCTTCACAGGGTTCTCTCGAGCGTAGTCATCAGACTATCAAGGCACTCTTAAAAAAGTTTTGCAATGAGACCTCAAAGGATTGGGATAGGCAACTTGATCTCATTATGTGCATTTTCAGAAGTCTTCCCAACGAGTCACTAGGAGTATCTCCTTATGAGATGCTCTACGGACGTAAGTGCCGTACACCTCTCAAGGCTTTCAAGGATTCTCTACGTGATGCCACCTTCAGTGAGCATCAGAATGTGCCCCAGTATCTTCAAAACCTCCGACACATTCTAGAGAGGGTCCATTCCTTTGCTAGCAACAACCTACAGAAAGCCCAAGAGAGGATGAAGACTCGTTACGACCAGCACTGCAAAGTAAGGAAGTTTAAACCAGGAGACTTAGTTCTTGCCTATTTCCCTATCCCAGGTTCTCCTTTGCAGAACAGGTTCTCAGGACCCTACCGTGTTAAGGAGTGCCGGAACAACTTCAACTATGTTCTCGAGACCCCGATAGGCGGCGGAAGACCCAGCTGTGCCACATTAACCTGCTTAAACTTTACCAGGGTGTTCCTCCCACTGTGCTAACCACCTATTCTACATTTACAGGACCATATAGCCACAGTGAGACCTTCCCTGCTTCTCCTTCCGAAAACACTGACACTGAGACAGCGCTTTCTAATTCGGAAATCCTTACTGACCTTCACAATCATTTTCAGGACAATAATTGTGCTCCTCTATCATATTCTAATACATCTCTCGCCTCACCAGATATCACCAAGTCTCCCATCCTCCATATCGACGCCAGTGGTACGGCAACGTGGGTGACCTGGTACAACAAGACGAAGAGACTATACGTATCAACTACCATAAACGACACCACGAGCAACAAGGAGCTACTCGTCGTCCTGAACGGGCAACACTTTGCTCCATACCAGCAAAGTACTCAGTCCACCACCATCTACATGGACCACAACCATCTTCATTTCCTACAGACAGCCCAACTCAACCATCGACTACTTCTATAATGGGCTTGCCAGCTACATCATTTCAGCCTGGAGATTGCTACACCCAGAAGTCTGACTACATCATATCAGACGTCCTCTCCAGCATCACTGAGGTAGAGCCTGCTCCACCTCCCACTCTACCTCCCGTGAACGTGACTCTACCAGAACCGCAGGCTTCGGGGGAGAGTTGTGACGATAATCTCTTCCCAGAGATTGAGCCTGCTATATCTTCTCATCGTCCCGTTCCCACAATATGCAAGATACGTTTTATAGTGGCTTAACGTATATATCAAGACAGCCACACGCACCTGCAACTCCCTCCTTCCCCCCCACTTCTGCACACCTGGTCGCGCCAACGGCTACAGTCCCACAAACTGCTTGTTACTGGATGCGTTGCGTTCTTATTGGCAGTTAAACAACACACCACTCCTGCTCCACGCCAATCACATTCCCACAAGCCATTGTCAGGACCGCCAGCCATTCTCTCACCAGAATATCTAGTGCTCTCATGCTATGAACACCTAATTGACTCACCTCGTGTGATCAAATAGAGGTTTATAGCTAGCGCATATATTCCCAGCACTAATATATTTTGCTTATTTATTGTATGTCATTTCTCCTCCCTTTAACGTAATCCAGTTTTATGTTCAGTTATTTTTCCACTTGTTGTTCTGCACCATTAAGCCAAGATTTTTGCCTTT
>WNGS01006636.1:683635-700837 GCA_020271785.1 Procambarus virginalis | reverse complement strand
ACCTGGCACCAGCAAGAATGACAGATGGCGGAAGGGTCCTACCATCAAAGGTAATCTTCACAACTCGAAGGGGTTGACGGCGATGACCACGAGGAGGACGAGTAAACGAGTCTACCTGGAGGACAGATTGGCCCTGGGCATCGAGGATATGACGATTATCTTCGTGACAGTCCTTGAGATTCCGAACACCGGTAGCAACACTGGTACTTTAGCCACGATATTGTGACTCATCACCTGCCACCGGTAGCAACATGGGGTGGGAGGAGAATAGTGCCAACACTGACATTCAACCGAGCGTTTTTTGGAGACCCGAACAGGGGTCTCGCCAAGGCAGGACAAGGCGGCCAAGCAGGAGGCTGCATCCTGAGAAGGAGCAGCAACGACACGTGTACCGAGACGGGTGGGGTAGAAAGTAACAGAGGCATCTACGGAAGCAACAAGGTGCCTATGGAGGGAGAAATCCTCAGGAGGCGCAGAATCAAAAGGGAGGAGATAAAAGTATTTGGCCCACGAAGCGGGAACAAACTAGGCTTGATACGTATCAGTACGGAAAGGAATCGCACAAGTGCGGCCGTGTCATGGACGGCGTTGAAGAACCTCCAGAGAGAGAGAGGGGTTAAAATGCCCAGGAATCACAACTAGAGACCGAGCCGTGCCAGGAAACGAGGTGGTCACCACTGGGGGCTTGGGGCTCGACCCAACCACAGAGGAGGGAGGGGAGCCGAGGGGAGTAGTCAGAAAGCTCAAAGGAGGAGCAAGGTGCAACCCAATGCAGCGGGGGCTACAGAGCCCGGTCTTCCAATGCGGTCTGACTCGGGGGCTTGGTCGCCCACCCCACGAGCCAGAGAAGGTAAAAAAAAGAACAGAATTCGACATAAGTACAAAAAGAAAAACATTCATTCACGAAAGTGCCCCCATACCCACCATGGAGCCACAATTAGAGGCAGGACACCCAACAAGAAGCCATCGCCAATCATGCCGGGTCTCTCGCTCGAGACGTTGGGTACTACAGCTCTATGGGTGCAGGAGTATGCCTCCTCAAAAACCCGGGCGTCAAAACAAAAGAAGGCCAAAAGAATGAACAAAACAGGCACAAGGTCAGCGGGAAATGACAACGAGAAAGAGGGGGGGAGAAATACGAAACAAAAGGAAAAGGCGTCCAGCAAAACTTGTGAGGAGAGCAGCAGGAGCACAATGCTACAAAATGACTGGGGACCGCCCCAAGAAGCTCACACTCCGGCACCCGCCTACCAAGGCCCCCTCACGACAGCAACGAGCTGGACAGGGAGGGGGCAATGGTCAGAAGACAGCAAGAACAATTAAATTCAGAGAGATTGACAGCCATTCACGAGAGCATAACTACAAATGACGAATGTGTCACTTCACCAAACAAGAACTAATCATAGTCAAAAAAGGTGGTGAGGACACTGCATCAGGTGCTGATAGCATTACATACTCAATGATCGCACACGCAGGTCCTGCTGAAGAACGAGGGATATTGGACGCTATCAATGCATCTTGGCAGCAAGGCAAACTACCGACCTCTTGGGAGAAAGCAGACATCATTCCAATTCCTAATCTGAAAGAACCTGGCAGTTACAACCCATTTCAGTAACATCATCCATTAGAAAAACTGCATAACGGATGGTTTTAAATAGGCTACTGTGGAAGACTGGAGACCTGCGTAAACACATATTTGGCTTCACTAGAGGAGTAGGTACTGCCAACTACATATCAACATTACTAGGAACAGTTAATTCAGGTCCGGCTATAGTGATCTTCCTTGACCTAGAAAAAGTATTCGAACTTGCAAGCCCGCAAGCAATTTTACACACCTTAGTTAAAAAGGTGAAAAGGGAATTATGCAAGCATGGATTCAAGATTACCTAAGTCACAGGAATGCCAGAGTAAAGTTGCAAGGACAAGTGTTGGACTACCACTTGCATGAGAATGGGACTGCACATGGAGGAGTCTTCAGTCCTAGTCTTACTTTAAAAGTTGCTAATGTGATACCAGTTTTTAAGAAAGGAGATAGATCACTTGCGTCTAACTATCGACCAATTAGTCTAACGTCTATTGTGGGAAAGTTACTCGAATCTATAATAGCAAATAAAATTCGTCTTCATCTTGAAAAACATAAATTAATAATTGAGTAACAACATGGTTTTATAAATGGCCGTTCATGTTTAACAAACTTGTTATCTTTTTATTCTAGCATAGTTGAGGCAGTTGATAGTGATAAGGATTGTGATGTTGTGTACCTTGACTTTAGCAAAGCTTTTGATACAGTGCCACATGAAAGACTGATTAAAAAGATAGAGGCTCATGGTATTGGGGTGCTATATTAAGCTGGATTAGGGCATGGCTATACCAAAGGAAACAGAGAGTTAGTATAAATGGAGTCAAGTCAGAGTGGGAAAATGTTGTAAGTGGAGTGCCTCAAGGCTCTGTCCTGGGACCTCTGTTGTTTATAATATATATAAATGATTTAGATTCAGGTTTGAGTAGCAACATTTGCAAATTTGCCGATGATACGAAAATCGGTAGAGAAATTAATTCGGAGGAGGACTCACTATCACTTCAAGTTGATCTAGATAGGGTTACGAAATGGTCAAATAACTGGCAGATGCAGTTTAATGCTGATAAATGTAAAGTTCTGAGGCTAGGTAATGATGATAGAGTTACAAGATACGAGCTAGATGGTGTTGAGATTGCGAAGTCGGATTGCGAAAGGGATCTGGGAGTTATAATTAGTAAGAATTTAAAACAAAAGGATCAATGCATGAATGTTCGTAATAAGGCAAATCGGACACTCGGATTTATTAATCGCAGCGTAAGTAACAAGACACCTGGTGTGGTTCTCAAGCTATATCTTGCTCTTGTTAGGCCCCATTTAGATTATGCAGTTCAGTTTTGGTCGCCATATTATAGAATGGATATAAATTCACTTGAATGTGTCCAGCGTAGGATGACTAAGTTAATTCCCCAAATTAGAAATCTTTCATATGAAGAAAGATTAACAAAGCTTAAGTTGCATTCACTGGAAAGGCGAAGAGTTAGGGGTGACATGATAGAGGTTTACAAGTGGATGAATGGATATAACAAAGGGGATATTAATAGGGTATTGAAAGTATCAACACAGGACAGAATGCGAAACAATGGGTATAAATTGGATAAGTTTAGATTTAGGAAAGACTTGGGTAAATACTGGTTCAGTAACAGGGTTGTTGATTTGTGGAACCAATTGCCGCGTAACATTGTGGAGGTGGGGTCCCTCGATTGTTTCAAGCATGGGTTGGACATGTATATGAGTGGGATTGGGTGGTTATAAATAGGAGCTGCCTCGTATGGGCCAATAGGCCTTCTGCAGTTGCCTTTGTTCTTATGTTTTTATGTTCTTTTTAACATCCTTATGGAAAATCTCCTTACAATGACATTTGCAGAAGGGGTTAAATTGCTAAGCTATGCTGATGATATAGCATTAGTCATTATAGGTCCTTCACTTCTGAATAAAGTACAAGGGGGGCATTAGATACAGTAACATCTGAATGCAGCATTTTAGGACTAAAAATATCTGAACAGAAGTCTAAGGCAATGAGACTAGGCGTCAGCCCTCCAGACAGGCACCTATGCATTCAAGACATTAACCTTCTAAGGGTTACACAATATCAATATCTCAGAGTGTGGATAGATTCTAAAATTACATTAAACAGGCAAATTCATTATCTAAAGGAGAAAGCAAAAATCACGACTGAATATAATGAGAGCAATTACAGGGCCCCGTCTAGGAGCAGGACACAAAGTGTTAAGAATGTTTTACATACACAATGTTCGTTCCCTAGTTGATTATGCAGCGCCTGCCTTACTCACTCTTTCTCCTGGTCAGTGGGCAAATGTTAAGGTTATTCAAAATGATGCAATGCAAGTCATAACAGGGCCTCCCAGTTGGACTAAAATACTGAACCTAAGACTTAAGACCAAACTAACATCGACTGAAATAAAGGTAAAAGGGACTGCTGAGTGCATGCTGGCCAATATATTGACAAGACCTAGAATCAGTTCACTTAAAGATATAATCACTGGAGCACTAACTCTGGACAGAAGAACTTCCAATAGCATCAGGCGGACCCATTGTGCGATAAACACTATCAATACATCCGATATATCAAATACAGTCACTGAGAGGGGTGTCGACGAAATACATGCAGACTTCGTTATCAAAGCCCCCTTAGGAATCGCTGCCAGCAGACATTAGGGTTATGGCTTTTTAAGATAAAAAGAACCAGACTAATCCTCATCTGCTACGCAATATTGCACAGATGCATGTAGAAACAAACTTGGCACCTGACAGCTTCACATACTTCACAGATGGATCAGTAGACCAGCAGGGACGAGAAACCGGAGTTGCAGTTAAAGCAGGAAACTCTGCAAATAGTTGGAGACTCTCAAACGTGTGTTCAACTCTATAAAGAGAGATGCTAACCATTCGAAAGGTTTTGGAACATTCTCTTCCTAATAACTGACAACATGTAATCATACACACAGATTCGAGAACTGCCATTGAAACCTTGCAACAAGAACACATACGTGACAACATCTATCTGATCCCGAATGTCTTATCATTAATGCAAACACTCAAACGTCAAGGCCGTCGGGTACTTTCAACTGGGCGCCAAGTCATGTGGGAATAATAGGAAACCACATTGCAGACTAAGCTGCAAATCTTGCAACTAAGAGAAGACATGTAGACATTTACATACCCCATAGTCTATCACAGATTAAGAAAGTAATTAAAATGGAGCAATGCAAAAGATGTACAGTGACCACAACACAGCAGTTGAAACATCAAGATCTGTGGGTTGGTACAAGAATTCCACCAACTACGAACCACTTATTTTGATGAAAGGGAGCAGTAGAACAACAGAAGTACATTTACATCGCATTAGGCCTATGACCATGGAAAATAGGCTTACAAGTTCCGGAAGATGAGAGGAAACGTCAGCACTGTGGAGAAATGCCCGACAAGCCATTGGAACATTATCTAACACAGTGCACAGTTATAAACCCAATAAGATTTCAACTTTGATTCAACAGAGCAGAAGTTGTTAAACACATTTGGGCAAAATGTTACTGAAGCGACCATACGAGTCATAAATTCTCTTTCTCCGCCTAAGTAAAACAGAAACAAACAACACTTAGTGGGCCAGCCAGAGGCATAGGAGCTGCACAGGAATTTCCCTGAAAAAAAGTGTAACTTACGGATGTCTTTGTGACACGTAGTAAGTTGTATACCTTACGGATGTCTTAGTAGCACATAGGTAAGTCGGTTTGACTGGAGTCTTAGTGATCCGTAGGAAAGTGGGTATACGCGGATTCTTTGTAACACGTATTCCCATTAAATGATGTGCCCTAGTGACACCAGTACATTACCTTGTTATTGTTTGTGTCTGTGTGGTCAGACAATGACAAGTGTATAATTTGTTAAAATTATTGGTGTGTTAATATAATTGTGATTGACTTTCTTAGTTACAGAGTGAGTATCATAAAGTTACTGAATGTTAGTTATAGTGTTAACAATTATTTATTTGTGATTGTCTTAGTGACAGATGGATTAACAAAGTAATTGAGTGTTAATTAATGTGTGAAAATACTGATTGGTTATTTTTGTCTCAGTGACAGTGTCAGTTGCATTGTTAACGCAATTAAATTGAAGAGCTGTTGTTTGATACTGCAAGTGTGGAGTGCAGTATATCCAGTGTTCACAAGGAGTTCAGATAGTTCACTAATGTCGTGACCTATCAAAAAGGTCAAGACTGATGTCTTATAGTACATGTCAGAGTGGTGGATTGGATTTTCTGCTGCAAGAAGGCAATATTAGCTGTTGATGTGACACTCTGGATTTAAGGTAATATAGCATATATCATAGTGTATTAGTAAGTTTTATGGAATAAATTTATTTTTGTTATTACATGAGGCTTAATGTCATTCCTCTTTCTGAGTACTGTCCCAGTGTTTTGCTCTGCCCTGTTATATTTGCTACTTGTGTTAATTAATGGGTGAACATAACTAGATCTTTCTCTCTGTCCGTTTCATTAAGTACTTCATCTCCTATTCTGTATACTGTGTCTGGCCTCCTGTTTCCACTGCCTAGTTTCATTACTTTGCATTTACTCGGGTTGAACTTCAACAGCCATTTGTTGGACCATTCACTCGTCTGTCTAGGTCATCTTATAGCCTCCTACTATCATCCTCTGTTTCAATCCTCCTCATAATTTTTACATCAACGGCAAACATTGAGAGAAACGATTCTATACCTTCTTGGAGATCATTTACATATATTAGAAACAGTATAGGTCCAAGGACTGACCCCTGCGGGACTCCACTTGTAACGTCTCGCCAATCTGAGACCGCAACCCCCTCCCCCCTCCACCTGACTCTTTGTCTCCTATTGCTTAGGTACTCCTTTATCCATTGAACTACCTTCCCTTTCACTACAGCCTGCATCTCCAGTTTTTTCACTAGCCTCTTGTGTGGTACTGTATCAAAGGCTTTCCGAAAATAAAAAAATATGCAGTCTGCCCACCCTTCTCTTTCTTGCCTGGTCGTAGAATTCAAGTAACCCTGTGAGGCAGGACCTGCCATCCCTGAACCCATGTTGATGCTGTGTTACAAAGTTCTTTCGCTTCATTTGCTCCAATAGGTTTTTTCGCACAATCTTCCCCATCAGCTTGCATGGTATGCAGGTTAAGGACACTGGCCTGTAGTTCAGTGCCTCCTGTCTATCCCCTTTCTTTTATATTGGGACTACTTTAGCTGCTTTCCAAATATTTGGCAGTTCCCCTGTTGCCAGTGATTTGTTATACACTATGGAGAGTGGTAGGCACAGTTCTTCTGCTCCTTCCTTTAGTATCCAAGGGGAGATTCCATCTGGACCTATAGCCTTTGTCACATCCAACTCTAGTAAACACTTCCTTACTCTCCCGCTGGTAATCTAAAACTCTTCCAGTGGTTCCTGGTTAGCTATTCCCTGTCTTATCTCTCTACAATGCTTACAATGGTGCACAGCGGTGGTTTCAACAATTTTGTTTCAAATTGTTGAAAGGCTTATGCGTCTAGCCATTCGGACACGTGCGTAGATGGTAGGGCGGACAGCCACAGGCCGCGGGCTAGGATTAGCAGTGCGCCTCACAACAGTGCGATTGAGTGGGGATTGGCGAATCTTGGGGTCATGCAGGCTGATACGATTAAGGATTAGTTAGTAAGTTAGGCTGTTAGAATTTATTGAGCAGGAGACCCCTCCGAATTGATTGGACTGGGTACCTTACTCGACCCATTGCAATTGATTCAGAGGTGTTGGGAGCCACCATACTCTCAACAGCAGTTCCTTGTGGGCTGTCTGGGCGGATTTATCTGTGGGACGCCAGGAGATTTATCCGAGGGCGTTGTTAGACGACCCAAAACGGTAGGGAAAGCGTAAATCCGTGAAGGGCGTTGCGGCCTCCGAAGGACGGACTAGTAAACTACCTAGCAGCGATTCAACGACTAAGTGATCACACACTTAGTGGAGGTAAGGTAAGGTAAGGTAATTATCAAAAGAAGGCACCAAACCGGGAAGGCTATGTAGCACCATCAAAGTGCGAAATAATCAGAGGGCGCTAAATATTACCAAGAAAGCCAATACGAGAACAAAAACGCATAAGGCGAACGATATCAAAAGTATCCGATTCACCTAGAATTCTATCGAGGGACAAGTGACCGTGAGGGACGGTCGGAAAGCAAGACACACGCTCGTCCTGGAAGGCAGGACATTCAACAAGGATATGCATAACCGTAAGAGGGACAACGCAATTCGGACAACAAGGAGCAGGGCGACGCTCCATTAAGTGACCGTGGGTTAAGCGAGTATGGCCAACCCGCAGCCGTGCTAAAGCAGTTTCCCACCGCTGGTTACGGTGGTAGGAGGAAGGCCATGGGGACACACTACGTTTGAGAGTACGCAGTTTGTTACTAGCCACAGAGGACCAACAACTCTGCCAACGGGCAAGGATAGAGGAATGAATAACCGGATAAAAGTCAGAATAAGGAAGACCTTACAGGAGATGGGACAAGAACGGATGGCTTCCTTAGCGGCAGCATCCGCACGCTCATTCAAAGAAACACCAATATGGCTGGGAACCCAGCAAAACTCTACCGATTTAAAGTTGCTAGAAATAAGAAACAGCCATTGCTGAATCTCGATGACCACTGGGTGGACAGGATTAAAAGACCCAAGAGCCATTAGGGCACTACGAGAGTCAACGACAACCACAAAGGAGGAATGAGAATGAGAAAGCAAGAGACGGAGAGCATAGAGAATAGCATAAAGTTCCGCCGTAAAGACGCTAGCCTCCGAAGGGAGGCGACACATATAAGTACGGTCAGGAAAAACAACAGAGTAGCCCACACCGTCCGCAGACTTAGACCCATCGGTAAAGATGGAAATAGAGCGGGAGTGCGAAGAAAAGTGCTCAAGGAAGAGGCCTTTCAGAACTGTAGGAGGGGTAAAGGCTTTAGTAATACGAGTCAAGGACGTACAAAACTTGGGAAGGGGGACTCTCCACGGAGGCAAGGAAGGAACAATATGAGGAGTGTCATGTTCACAGAAAATGGTACCATCCGTTTTCTATGTGCGGCGGCTGGACGCCACTAGAGAAGGTAAATAGCGCACAGGACGCCTGCCAAGCTTGGGAGCTACTCTATCATGTAATCAGTTTAAGTATTAAAGTCAGTAACCAGGAATGACTTTACATCAACCTTACTACCAAGACTATCTCAGCTATATACAGACACCACACTGGCGACGAGGATGAACTGGGAATGCAGGTATTTTGTTCAACAAAACACAAGGAAGGAGCATGCTGTCTCGCCCAGAGGAGGAAGGAGAAGCTGTCTGTGAGCACCATACCCGATGCTGTATGCAACACCATGCTGTGTGCTGACTGTTGCTGTGTGCTGATCGTTGCTGTGTGCTGGCCGTTGCTGTGTGCTGGCCAATGCTGTGTGCTACCCAAGCTGTGCTGAGTGTTGCTGTGAGAGGAATCTGCCGACGCTGTGTACGAAACGAAGCTTTGATGCAGTGTACAAAACCCGATGTTTTGGTTACGAAACGACGCTCCGTGCTACAAAATTCTTCACGCTGTGAACCAACTGCTGCCTACTGCTGCCTACTGCTGTGCCAACTGCTGCCTACTGCTGTACCAACTGCTGACAACTGCTGTACCAACTGCTAACAACTGCTGTGTTGCTGTGAGTAGGAACAACACATGTACACAAGNAGGTGAGTGATGGAGGGCAGGTGAGGGGCGGAGAGCAGGTGAGGGGTGGAGGGCAGTGTTATGTTCACAGAAAATGGTACCATCCGTTTTCTATGTGCGGCGGCTGGACGCCACTAGAGGAGGTAAACAATAGCGCACAGAACGCCTGCCAAGCTTGGGAGCTACTCTATCATGTAATCAGTTTAAGTATTAAAGTCAGTAACCAGGAATGACTTTACATCAACCTTACTACCAAGACTATCTCAGCTATATACAGACACCACACTGGCGACGAGGATGAACTGGGAACGCAGGTATTTTGTTCAACAAAACACAAGGAAGGAGCATGCTGTCTCGCCCAGAGGAGGAAGGAGAAGCTGTCTGTGAGCACCATACCCGATGCTGTATGCAACCCCATGCTGTGTGCTGACTGTTGCTGTGTGCTGATCGTTGCTGTGTGCTGGCCGTTGCTGTGTGCTGGCCAATGCTGTGTGCTACCCAAGCTGTGCTGAGTGTTGCTGTGAGAGGAATCTGCCGACGCTGTGTACGAAACGAAGCTTTGATGCAGTGTACAAAACCCGATGTTTTGGTTACGAAACGACGCTCCGTGCTACAAAATTCTTCACGCTGTGAACCAACTGCTGCCTACTGCTGCCTACTGCTGTGCCAACTGCTGCCTACTGCTGTACCAACTGCTGACAACTGCTGTACCAACTGCTAACAACTGCTGTGTTGCTGTGAGTAGGAACAACACATGTACACAAGGGCTAGGTAAGAAGTCAGTTGCTGCTGTGTTGTGCACTGTTGTGAACTTTTGCATTAAAATGCTTGTGTGCTTTGCAAAATTAAAGTAATTACAGTGAATTCTTAAATACCATATACAGTGCAGTAAGTGTTATATATTCTGAGGAACATTTTAAGTGATAAGTTTAAATTTATTCAGTAAAAATGGCAAATATACCTCAGTTTCCTGCATTGATCCTGACTGTGACCAGACAAACCTGTCACAGAGGTGGGTCAAATGGCTTAAAAGGTTTGAAAATTTGTTGATAGTTTCTGACATCAAAAGTGCTGAAAGAAAGCGTTCCTTTCTACTTCACTATGCAGTTTTTTTTTAGTTTTAGTTCATTTATTATGCACCCCATACCCATCTTGTGGGCGGTAGTGGAAAGGGTTACAGAGGCACATAATGGGCTCAGGGACTGAACCCCACAATTCATTTAGCTAAGCAAGTTACAATCTTGATGAGCTAGTTACAAAATTCAATATAAGTCGTCACATCATCAATGGGTTCAAGATCGACCTCAAATACAGGTTCTAAATTAAGCAACTGACATATGTGGAGAGCTAGTGTCACAATTTATATGTTTGTCCTGCACACCGCCCCCCATCCAGTGGGCAGCGGTGGATAGGTTACAATCACTCAGTTACTACCTACAGTTAGCAAACTGGGGATATTTGGCTAAAATTTCTGGTAGCAGATCATTTTGAATGAAATATTTACACATCGCTGGAACATTGGTTATAGAATTGTCTCTAAATTCACGTATGTTTTCGCACTCCATCACATAGTGACGGAGGGTGTGCGAATAATTTTGTTGACACAGTTTACATTTGGTCAGGTCTACATCGGCAGATAATGAGAATTCCCAGAGATACTTGTAACCGAGTCTAAGCCGAGCAGCAGTAACATCTAGAAGTCTGCTGATTTTATTGGATGATCCATAGATGTGTGGCTCCTCTTGCATGATAGTATGATGATAGATGGAATTACACTATGCAGGTGATAGAGTTTGTGACATCTTTGATACACTGAAAGACACTGGTGGTGCTAAAGATTATGACACTGCCAAGGCCAAATTAACTGAGCATTTCAAACCAAGGCAAAATACTGCTATGGAAATTATGCATTTCAGGAGAGCGAAACAACTCTCTAATGAAACTGTTGATCAATACCATACACGTCTGCAGGGTTTAGCAACCCATTGTGAGTTTGCTGATGTTGACAAAGAAATCAAACAGCAAATAATTGAAACATGCACATCTACACGTCTTCGTCGAAGAGCTCTAGAACTTGTTGATGATGAAAGTTCTCTTACCAAGATACTGGATATGGCTCGTCGAATGGAAGATGCTGTACGTGATGCTCGTGCCATGGAGTGCAGTGCCAACAACGGTTCTGCCACTGTTACTAACAGTCATGAAGTATGTAAGGTTCAAGGAGTACACCATGATCGTAGAAGATATCATGCCAAACCTAACATTAAATTGAGCCGAGAACCACATCACAACTGGAGTCAGGAAACAAGACTCAAGCAGTCACAACGACTCGCATCAATGGTTGTCAACAATAAATGTTACAATTGTGGAGGAGATTACCCACACCAAGATAATGTTTGTCCTGCACAAGGTAAAAAGTGCTATGAGTGTAGAAAACTAGGTCATATTGGTGCTATGTGTCGTTCCGCACTAAAGAAACCACAATCAATAAATAAAAGCAATGTACGAGGATCAAGTCATAGGAGTCGAGGTGGCAAACACAATATTGCACCTCAAATCAAGAATGTTAATAATATACAAGACAACATTTCATTACAACCAGTCTCAGATGACAGTGAATGTGATTACATTTGTGGAGTACAAGCAATCACAGAATGGAATGATCTTCCAAACAGCCCAGAGACTATAGTATACATTGCTGGTATTTGTCTCAAAATTCTCATTGACACTGGATCAAACATTGACACTATTGCTGAGTGCCACTATGAAAAATTTAAAAAACAGTTCCCAAAGCTTGAAAACTATAATGGCAAAGCCACTGCCTATGCTTCAAAGGTAGCCTTACCAGTGATTGGAACTTTCACTGCAGAGATTAAGTCAAAGAATGCAATGCTCATTACTACATTCCATGTTGTTAGGAATGCAAAGGAGTCTTTACTCAGTTACAAGACTTCAACCAAATTGGGGCTACTTCAGCTTTCTAATGCTGTAGCAGTGGAATCTGCAAACAATGTTGATGCTATTGTTGCTGAATTTTCTGATCGGTTTAAATCCATAGGTTGTTATACTGATAGCAAGGTACATCTGCATATCAACCCAGATGTAATTCCAGTTGCCCAACCACATCGCCGACAACCATTCCATACTCGCAAGAAAGTCGATGCCGAACTGGATAGGCTGATAGAACTAGATATCATTGAACCGGTAACAGGCCCAACACCATGGGTAAGCCCAATTGTCACTCCACCAAAGCCGAAGAATCCAGATGAGATACGCATTTGTGTAGACATGCGTGTTCCCAACAAGGCAATAATGCGTGAACGCCATCCTACACCCACTGTAGATGATATGATCTACCGCTTGAATGGTGCAACTGTATTCAGCAAGTTAGATTTAAACAAGGGCTATCATCAGCTTGAACTTGATGATGAGAGTCGATTCATCACAACGTTTACGACACATCGAGGTCTGTATAGGTACAAGCGCCTGAGTTTTGGTATTAACAGTGCTGCTGAAGTATTCCAGCACATCATCAGCCAGGTATTGCAAGATATACCTAATGCTGACAACATGTCTGATGACATCATTGTTTATGGCCGTACCCAAGCTGAACACGACAAAGCTCTTCGTGCAACATTGCAACGCTTACGAGAAAAGAATTTGACGCTAAGCCGAGCAAAGTGTGAGTTCAATCAACATAAATTGAATTCTTTGGACATGTACTTAGTGACAAAGGTCTATCTCCAGATCCTAAGAAAGTTGCAGATATCAAGAATGCTGCACCTCCTTCAACATCCACTGAAGTACATAGTTTTCTGGGAATGGCAAACTACTGTTCTCGCTTCATTCCAGATTTTGCTACCATTACGAAGCCTCTACGTGAGCTCCTGAAGAAAAATGCATCATGGTACTGGAGCGATGTCGAGCAAAATGCATTTGATGCTGTGAAAGATGCACTAGTAGAAAATGCGACTGCTGCATACTTTGATCCATCAATGGACACTGAGTTAACGGTGGATGCTAGTCCTGTTGGTTTAGGTGCTGTGTTAGCCCAACACAAACCTGGTCAACCAGATTCAAGAGTAGTAATTGTCTATGCCAGCCGTTCTCTCACAGATGTTGAGCAACGATACAGTCAGACAGAGAAGGAAGCTCTTGCTCTTGTATGGGGCTGTGAACACTTCAATGTGTATCTGCTTGGTGCACCCTTTACCACGATAGTCACTGACCACAAACCGTTGGAGACCATCTTCAATAATCCAAAGTCCAAACCACCAGCTCGCATTGAGAGATGGGCTCTTCGTCTGCAACCATACAACTTTACGGTGAAATACAAGCCGGGTGCAGGCAATCCCGCTGATTACACCAGTCGACATCCTGCCAACAGTTTCACCATCACCAAGCATCAGCAAGTTGCCGAGAAATATGTACACTCTGTAACCTGTGATGCAGTCCCTAAGGCTCTCACTCTTGATGAAATACGTACTGCAACCCTAGAGGACCCAACTCTGCAAGCAACAGTGGATGCATTGACTAAGAAAAAGTTTCCACGCATCCCACCCTCAGGAGTTGACCAAGATGCATTCAAAGCACTTGAACGCATCCAAACAGAATTAAGTGTTACGCAACAACGCGACACCGTGCTGCGAGGTACTCGTATCGTCATTCCAGCTGTTCTCCAGCAACGTGCTCTGAAGCTTGCACATCAAGGACACCAAGGTCTTGTAAGGACCAAACAGCTGCTACGAGAAAAGGTGTGGTTTCCTGGCATTGATCGTCAAGCTAAGGACATGCATGATGCCTGTGTCCCTTGCCAAGCTGCAGTGGATACTTCAAGACCAACACCTCTACAACCTTCACCACTACCTGCTGCACCATGGATGGAAGTATCGATGGATTTCTGTGGACCGCTACCAACTGGAGAGTACTTGATGGTAGTCATTGATGATCACTCACGTTATCCAGAAGTAGAAATCATCACTTCCACATCTGCAAAGGCTGTCATCCGAAACTCGACAAGATCTTTTCAAACTTTGGCATTCCTGAAGTTGTCAAGACGGACAATGGACCGCCATTTAATGGACAAGACTTTGTCAACTTTGCTGAGCATATTGGATTCAAACACCGCCGTGTGATGCCACTACATCCTCAAGCAAATGGAGAAGTAGATAGATTCATGCAACCTCTCATGAAAGCGGTACGCTGTGCTCATGCCGAAGGACGATCCTGGAAACAAGCTATGTATGCTTTTCTCAGGAACTACCGTGCAACACCACATGGAACACTGGGCAAGTCGCCTGGCGAACTTTTATTTGGACGTCCTATGAGGATCGCACTACCTGTCATGCCAGCCAAGGTAACGGATAAACGTCTCGCTCAGAAGGATGCACTAGCCAAGGACAAAATGAAAATTGCTCATGATCAACGTGCAAAGGAACAATTCATAAAGGTTGGAGATACTGTTCTCGTTAAAAAGAAAAAGAGGGAAAGCTAGATATGTCGTATGATACAAAACCATATAAAGTGATTAGTGTAAAAGGAACTATGGTAACAGCGAGTAATAGAGATCATAGTATAACACGTAATATGGCTTATTTCAAAGTGATTCCAAATAGTGTAGAAAATGATGAAGTGCAAAGTCGTGCAAAAGAAAAAGAAAAAATGAGTTATAACTCGATAAACAATTCATCGAGGGATATTCTTGTACTTAAGGACTCTCGTCCTAAACGTCATGTTAAACGCCCTACACGATATGATGATTAATTGTGTTCCTATGTAATGCAAAGTATTTACTTGTTATGCTGAACTAAATTTAATATTGTTTGAATAATGCTGATCTCTCATTCAATATTTTGTAACTTTGTATTACAGTTTCTTTCATGTTTGTTTAACATTGCATATGTATTTTTAACATTGAAATCCTTTGTGGTAAAGTTGTTTAAATTCTTTGTGTGTTTAATTAATGTTAAATGTATGCAATATCTCTTGATATGTTAATAACTTACTTTGTGTCAATAACTTTGCTTTGTGCTACAAGCATGGTAGACATCCTGTATTCATTCTTTTTAAAGAAAAGGAGGGATGTCATGTTCACAGAAAATGGTACCATCCGTTTTCTATGTGCGGCGGCTGGACGCCACTAGAGGAGGTAAACAATAGCGCACAGGACGCCTGCCAAGCTTGGGAGCTACTCTATCATGTAATCAGTTTAAGTATTAAAGTCAGTAACCAGGAATGACTTTACATCAACCTTACTACCAAGACTATCTCAGCTATACACAGACACCACAGGCAGGTGAGGGGTGGAGGGCAGGTGAGGGTGGAGGGCAGGTGAGGGGTGGAGGGCAGGTGAGGGGTGGAGGGCAGGTGAGGGTGGAGGGCAGGTGAGGGTGGAGGGCAGGTGAGGGTGGAGGGCAGGTGAGGGTGGAGGGCAGGCGAGGGTGGAGGGCAGGCGAGGGTGGAGGGCAGGCGAGGGTGGAGGGCAGGCGAGGGTGAGGGTGGAGGGCAGGTGAGGGTGGAGGGCAGGTGAGGGTGGAGGGCAGGTGAGGGTGGAGGGCAGGTGAGGGTGGAGGGCAGGTGAGGGGTGGAGGGCAGGTGAGGGGTGGAGGGCAGGTGAGGGGTGGAGGGCAGGTGAGGGTGGAGGGCAGGTGAGGGTGGAGGGCAGGTGAGGGTGGAGGGCAGGTGAGAGGTGGAGGTTGTATAGTAAAGGATATGAGAAAGGGGACCTGGGAAAGGATAGTTGGTGGATGGTCTGTGTTGGGCAGGAACTGTGTAGGGTAAGGGCTATGTTGGATAAGGGATGTGTATAGGTAAGGGATGTGTTGGGCAAGCGCTGTGTAGGGCAAGGGTTATGTAAGGGAAGAAGGTGTATAGAGGTAGTTGCCTGGTTGGGGGAGATGCCAGATACAGTAAATGGCTGGTTAGAGGTCGGGGCCACGCATAGGCAGCGCCCTTTAAGGGGAGGAGCAAGATATTTAGTGTTGGGGTGATGGGTGGCTGTGTACCAAGGTGGAGGACACCCATGGACTCACCCACTCTACTCGTCTATCTGTACTCATCTGTACTCGTCTATCTGTACTCACACACTATGCTATTTCTACCTGTACTCACATACTATATTCATTTACTGTTCTCCCCACTTTATACTCATGTACCCATACTCACAAAACTACACTAACCAGGCTGTGTTTTGTGATCATCGACCATCAAATTTTATCCTTCACTCAACAGCGAAAAGTTTCGTTAACCGCAAATGTCTTCTTGGATTATGGCAGTTCTGAATTATGTCCGGAGTTGGACCGACTACCTCGTCTCTAGTGTGTCTCCCTCCCACCCCATGGCGTCCCATGTCCCACCTCACGGGGGTCATACATACAATAAACGAATATAAAATTGTAATGAGACATTGTATGCCTCCCTTTCAGAGTTTTTTCTTAAACTGTTGTGTAATATTGTAACTTAAACTGGGTTAAGTTTGTACATACCAGTACTAACATTGAGAAGATTTGGACATTGACTAATTACCACAGACTCAATTAAATTCCGTTCCACAAAGCCATGGCAATTTGCAATGCTTTTCGCTCCGTCCCATTAATAGTGTGATCAACACAAACTTGTATGTAGATACAAAGCATTAGACGTTTGGGCAGTTCTTATACTATAAGCATGTTAGGACATACTTAATTGTAAGGATTTTCCTGTTTGTCCAAGGTACACAGACTCACAATCATTACAGGGAATCGAATACACACAACCTGCTGTACCTGGGGAGTTTTTTTTATTAAATTAGACCTGATCGTATTACTAGTGAACACCAAATTGATAATAAGGTTCTTAAAAACTAGAGAAAGTTTCTCAAATCCCATCGCATAAGGTACCACCAATGAGTTTCTATTTCCTGGTTTCGCTT
>WNGS01006636.1:658401-675250 GCA_020271785.1 Procambarus virginalis | reverse complement strand
CGATTTATTTTCATTTCATTTTAACTATTTTGTGTGACATTGCATTAGAATTGAGCTGTGTTGTTTACCATACTGTTCATTTTGTAAGTTTAAGTAAGATGCTACACCTGTGACAGGTAAAAACATTCTATTTTTGAAAACAGCACCATCTGTTGCACATATGAGCAACACACACCATACTAAATATGTTACAAATTACATTTCAATGTTTCCGATTTCATGATAAATGAATTTTCATAGATTTGAGTTATTTTCATTTATTTAATTATTTTGTATGACACTGCAGTGGAATTGAGCTGTGTTGTTTACCATACCGCTCACTTCATGAGTAAATCTATGAAAATTAAATTTATCAATGTAATCAAAAACATTGAAATAGATTCATAACATATTTAGTATAGCTTGTGTTGCTATTACGTGCAACAGATGGTGCTGTTTTAAAAAATTGCATGTTTTTACCTGTCACAAGTGTGGCATCTGTATAGTAAGTATATAAAAAAAATCGTACATATTCGAATGGAGCGTTGTGACAAAATTTCAAAGCAATCAGTAAAAAACTTTTGGAGATTACAGCGTGTGTCGCTCTTATGTCCAACAGATGGTGCTGTTTAAAAAAAAACGTTTTTCCTGTCACAGGTGAGTCATGTATATAGTAGGTATAACACGTGTCTATTCAAATTCAACGTTATGTCAAAATTTCTAAGCAATCGGTAAAGAGGTTTCGAAGATTTCCCTCACATGAAAAACACAGTTTTTCAAAAGAAGCATGTTCTTTTCCCCGTCACAGACGTGACATCTATATAGTATGTATAAAAACCCGCTCAGATGGGAATGGAACGTTGTGTGAAAGTTTCAAAGCAATCGATGAAAACCTTTCGGAGATTAGCGATTTTAAACAAACGAACATTTACATTTTTATTTATATAGATTATGTGGGCCTGTGGCCCGCTCCAAGCCACAGCCTGGTAGCCCAAGTTATCCCAAGCCAAGCCTGACCCCAAGCCGGAGTAGAAGAACTTCCAGAGCGCACTGCAGGTATAATCCAGGTACAGGTTTCGTAAGTGGACTGAATAAATGTCCATCAGGTACCCAGAGAAGTACAACACAACAAATAAACAAAGAAAACACAAGGTTGCTAAACAAATGAATTACCACAAAACAAAATCGTTCGGAATTTCATGACAACAATTACATACTATTAGATACTTAGAGCTTTACAAAAAATTAAATAAAAAAGATTACTAATGCCGTGGCAAACGTAAACCTGTATAAATTCTCAATGAAATAATGTTTCGTCTGTGTAGCTTTAAAGAGTCTACGCTGAAATCAATTCTTTAGTTCCACGTTTTTTTAAGCTTAGTTTTCTAATTTGTCATTTTGATTGTGGTAATTGTATTTATTGTAGTTACTAGTTACCATAACTAATGCATGATTTTTTGATTGTGGTAATTGTATTTATTGTAATTACTAGTTACCGTAACTAATGCATGAATTATTTTTTTGTAATATTTGAGTGTGAACTGTAATTTCTTTTTGTAATGTCTTAATTTTTCATTATTTGTTTTTGTATATATTGCAAATATTGTTGTGTTTTTGGCTACATTTTAATAATCGGTTGTACTTTTTCATGCATTAATTTCTAGTTTGACCGTAATTTTATTTAAAATTTTATTATTTAAAATTTGTGTAGTTAAGAGCTAAGTCGTTATCCTTTAATCATTGGTGGAGTTTTATATTCATATAATTTTTTATTTTAGAAGTGTGTTTTGCTTGATTGATTTTATCTCACTGTTTTAACGATAATTTATTAGCAATCCTTGCTAAATTGTTTATTTTTGGATCTGATGAATACGGATTTGTTTGAAACGTTATACGAATTTAAATAAAAGGGGTATTTAAGATGTCTGCCACAGCATTGTCATCCTTTTTAATTTTAAAGATTCCCAAGAGAAAGCTCTATCGTAGAGCATCACAGGTCTCTGGTTAGTGCACGTCAGGTCTGAGGCTGCGGCGTTCTCTGGTAGCATCTCTCATCACACAAACACTAATGAGATGTTCATGAACGTTCACATCCTTTATCTCATGAGGAAAAAATGCAGTTCCTGCATTTTTCCATCTATAAGCTTGTTCGCGACCCTCAGCTTGTACGCTGACACTGGCTTCCTATCTCTCCAGGACCGCTGTGATCGCTACTGTCTTTGCTGTCTTGCACGGTCCTTACAACATCCTCACTCTCGCCTCTATTGTACTTTGATTTTTATCCCTCCTGTAGTTCCTGTTCCTCTTCACCACCTTCCTCTTTCTGTCCGTTTGTCTCGCTTCCAACACTCTCTTGTCTCTCGATAGAATTCTTTGTGAATCGGATACTTTTGATATCGTTCGCCTTTTGCGTTTCTGTTCTCGTATTGGCATCCTTGATGATATTTAGCGCCCTCTGATTATTCCGCACATATGATGGTGCTACATAGCCTTCCTGGTTTGGTGCCTTCTTTTGATAATTACTTACTTGTTCGCTTTCCCATCTGAAGCTATTTCATCTATGTCTACACATTACATCCCACCGACATTTCCTATTAGAAGTTTCTGACCATTTTTAGATTATCTCCAATGCTTGCTGTTAGTTGAAAGTGTCATTGTTTCACGCCACTTAACACACTACAATGAACATATGCTGCCTTTATCCAGCCTTGATATCACACCGAATTATGATGACCGTATTCTTAAAATGATCACATAGTATTCTTAGCAAAGTTTTGTTATTTCAATACGTTAACAATACAAAATAACAACCATTTTCTACAGGACATTCGCTGTTTATTTATATATCGTCACATGACATACTGTTCATCTTACATTCCCCTGCAGAAGGAGCAAGCTCCTTCTGCTTTGGCTCAACCCAGAGCAAGTTGAGCCAAAGACCAGTGTTAAACATTCACCCTATTCAACTATTTTCATGAAAATAGTCTTAATTACATTGCCATCCACACTTCCGTGGAAATAAACATTCCATTCACCTGGGCTGTAGGAGTCTCGAACCCTGGACCCCATGCGTGTGAGGCCGTAGCTCCATCGGAACGTCGAAAATTCCAATTTGGCAGCAGGATGCTGCTTCTGGAAACTTTCCTTATTAAGACTACTCATAGCCCAGTCGATAGAGCTTCGGTCTCACAGATGTGGGGTCCACGCTTCGAGGACCGTGGACCCCACATATTCTATGTCTGATTTTATATTATTATATAATAGTAACACAATATATGGAGTTACTGAGGAAAAAATTATTTGGGGCTAAAATAATATAAAGCGAGGGATACTGTACGAGAAGTGGCCCTGAAGCAACGGCAATGTGGTTGTTATTTTAGATCCAGCTACTTGGAACAAAATTATCGAAGTAGCACGGGCTATGGCGAACCCGTAAGTGGAGGCTCTTTATAGCCAATATCTGTACCAACAGCTGATACTGGAGATGTGGGGGATGGGACCCGTGGACGAGCCAAGCCAATCCATGACATCGGCAATATTTCCTGTGCTGTTTTATAGTCACTGTAATCTCCACTGTGAGTTGCTCTCCATATAACCAACGTAAGTTTACAAATTGATTAGTCGTTGAGACTTACTTCTCAACGATCAATCAAGTCGTCGAGATGTTAGTCTCGTCCTAATCACACACTCTCAGACAAAGTACTTCAGGAGAGTGTGAAAGACTTGGTGTAAATCTTTGCATAAATTTTACAAATACATAAGTCTGGGTTTTATCTTATTTCATATATTATCATTTCTATGAGCACATACGATGCGAGACTAGACAGCTTACAGACTAAGCGTGAGGTTTGGGTGGTAAATTGGGTAGAGTCAAGACAAAGCTTGTGTGTGTACGACAGACATCTGGTGGTCAATTGTGAAATTATAGTCGAAAGTGGCAAGCTCTAGCGTGCGTTTAGACAATTAATTTTAACGTTATAGTAGGCATCCGTCAATCCCGTGGGGTTATGGAGTTGTGCCATGGGTATCTAGTTGTTGTAGTCTAGTTGGATGCAGCATCTGCTGTGGCTGTGAAGGCCAGCCCGAGAATGACAGTCCCGACTGCTGCGAGCGCAGATAAACACCGAAGCGGGTGCGTCTGACAGTGGTCGAGACCTGCTCTGAAGTCTATTATCCTCCGCCTGCCTCTTCAGTTCATCCTCTGGAGTCCCTTCTGCACTTTGCATCTCCAGGCAGATCTGTCTGCTGCCTCCCAAGTGCTGATGTCAATTTTTATCTGCTTCAGGTCGCATTTGCAGGCATCTTTGAAACGCAGCTGAGGTCTTCCGGTGGGTCACCTTCCTGATGCCAGTTCGCCATACAAGAGGTCCTTTGGTATGCGAGCCATCTTCCATGCGTGTGACATGTCCCAGCCATCGCATGCGTCTCTGCTTCAGGAGAGTGAACATTGAAGGGATTCCTGTTCTCTCGAGTACTGTGTTGTTGGTGACGTGGTCTTTCCACGTGATGTCAAGGATGCGTCTTGGGTTCCGCATATGAAAGGTATTGAGCCATCTCTCCTGGCGAAAGCGCAGGGTCCAGGATTCCGAGCCGTAGAAAAGTGTATTCACTACACATGCCATGTAGACATGTGTCTTGGTGTGCACTGTCAGTTTGGCATTTTCCCAAACACACTTTGTGAGCCTGGCCAGTGTTGTTGCGGCCTTCCTGATGCGCCTGTTGAGCTCAGTGTCCAGGGAAAGAGGTTCTGAGATTGTGGAGCCCAGGTACACAAACTCGTGAACCGCCTCCAGCACATAGTCTGCTATATTTATACAGGGTAGCTCATTGACATCTTGTCCCATCACCTGTATCTTCTTCAGGCTGATTGTCAGGCCGAATGCTGAACAGGCTGCGGCAAAGCGTTTGAGTAGCTGCTGCAGGCCTTCTGCTGTGTGTGTGGTGATCGCTGCGTCGTCGGCGAAGAGGAACCCCCTGAAGATTCGCATCTGTACTTTTGTCTTTACTCGTAGTCTGGATAGATTATAGAGCTTTCCATCAGATCTTGTACGGAGATAGATGCCTTCTGTGGTTGTTCCAAAGGCATGCTTGACGAGAATTGCGAAGAAGATGCCGAACAGGGTTGGAGCAAGAACACACAGCTGTTTAACACCACTGTTGATGTTGAATGGTTCAAAAGTTGAGCCGTCGTACACAACTGTCCCCTTCATATCCTTGCGGAACGATTGTATCATGCTGAGTAGGGGGGGGAGGTGGGCAGCAAATTTTGGCCAAGATCTTGAAGAGTCCGTCCCCGCTCAAGAGGTCGAAGGCCTTCGTAAGGTCAGTGAAGGCGATGTACAAGGCTTTTCTCTGCTCCCTGCACTTTTCTTGAAGCTGTCTCAGGGAGAACACCATGTTAGTGGTCGAGCTCTCTGCTCAGAAACCACACTGTGACTCAGAGTACACTCTTTCGGCAAGAATCTGAAGCCTGACCAAGATGACCCTGGCGAAGAGTTTGCCGACGACGCTGAGGAGGGATATGCCGCGATAGTTGTTGACACCGCTTCTGTTACCTTTATTTTTTGTAGAGAGTGATGATGTTTGCATCTCTCATGTCTTGTGGCACCGAGCCCTCCCTCCAGCATTGGAACAGAAGTTCATGAAGCTCAGTTTTAAGTGTTTCACGAGCGCACTTGAAAACTTCAGTGGAATCCCGTCGTCTCCTGGGGCCTTCCATGAGGAAAGTGAATCCACTGCTTTCTCAACTTCTTCCACAATTGGTTCAAGATCAAGTTCTTCCATGATGGGCAGGCACTTGATTGCATCCAAAGCCTCTACGCTGACCAAGTTCTCTCTGGAGTAGAGTTCGGAGTAATGTTCCACCCAGCGATTCATCTGTCGATCACGATCTTTAATGATCTCTCCAGTGGCTGACTACAGAGGAGCCGTCCTGTTTTATGTAGGGCCTGTTGACTGTTTGATCCCTTCGTTCATTTATCCCTTTGAAGCATTAATGCTTCGTACATGCCTCTTATGTTGCCGACAGTGGCCGCAGTCTGGATGCTGGAACAGAGTCGAAGCCAATAATCGTTAGAATAGNTCCTGGTTTGTCATTCAAGTGGGCTAACAGAGTTGTAATACATTCCACTGTGCTAACCCCTCTTCAAAGGGGGCATACATATCATGGTGCAGTTTAGGCATTTTCCACTCCAGTCTGTTGAGTGCCATTCTGTCAGCCGTCTTGGCTGCACAGCTTTGGAGAGAGATGGGCCTGGGATTAGCTGGATCTTTGGGTTTTGGGATCGGTACTATGTCTGCTTTATTCCAAGCTGAAGGTCTAGTTTGAGAAGTCCAGGCTAAATTAATTAACCTCAGGTACGCAGCGTCTCCCTCTGGGCCGAGGTTTCTAATCATTTTATAGGTTATTTTGTCATCTCCAGGGGAAGTATCCTTGGAGTTTTTCTTCCGACTGAGCTCATCCAGTGTGAAGGGGGTTTTAGTATCAGAGACTTCTGCACATGCTGTAAGAAGTCTGTGCCACCTTTTTTCTTCTAATCCTGTCTGCATTGTTAATACATCTGGTGGAAGCTGATTGCTAGCTGCTCGTTCTGCAAACCTGGTTGGCAGTACTTCTCCTTCCTGATGCAGATGCTTTGGGTTTTGGGCTTTAGGTGTTTTTTTCCTTTGGCCCAATGGATTTGCTGAAACATCTCCCCAAGAGAGGTGTGTTCATTCAGATGCGAACACCATTCCAGTCACTTTTTGTTCTTTTATTAGCCTGGTCTCTTGATGCACATGTACCTTAACTTCACAAAGTAAGGTCCTGCTGCGGTCACTTGGCTGCTTTTTGTAAAGTTTCCTTGTTCTGTTGAGTCTATGATAGAGTTCTTTGACACGTTCGCAATAGTAATAGTGATCTTTGTGGTGTCTGGTGAACTGTTTTTTCAGAGGGATTGAATGGTTGGCTGCACTTTGAATCGCTTTGATAAAATCTTGTTCTACCTGATTACTGTCTTCGGGAACATCATAGTTTCTATGCCACTCTGAAATGAAGTTTTGAAATCGGTCCCATTTTGCTAAAGTAAAGTTCCAGGCTTCAGATGGAGGCGGAGGTGGGGTGGGTAGATCTAACTTAAGATCAATTTGGACCCCATAGTGGTCGCTCGTGAGTGTGGGCTCACCTGACCATGTTGTTGCATCTCTTAGGGAGGCTGAAACGAAGGTAAGGTCTAATCTGCCTCCTTGGATGTGGGTAGGTTTATTCTTGTTTAGGATTTGGATTTCTGGTAGTTGGTCTAGCAGATGTGCTATGTGAGTGCCGGCCTCATTTGTTGTGTTCGAGCCCAGTGCCAATCGATGATGGGCATTAAAATCTCCACTGTTGATTGTGTTTGATGTAGTCGCGTGTGTCCAAATAACACCGAGAGATCCATTTCAGCACGTGGAGACCTGTAAACATTAAACACTTCAAGTTTGTAGTGTCTAAGCTCAACGGATACTCCCATTACCTCTGTCCCTGCTCCACAGTCGGGTGGTTATGTGCTTGGAGATCAGGTCACATTTCACATAGATTGCATATCCCCTGGATTGCCCATTGACCCATGGAAGGAAGAAACCTTGATAGCCTGAGATTTTAGGCTCTAATCCGGCTCGAAGCAAGCTCTCCTATAGTATGAGGATGTCTATACCTTTGGTTGCTGCTATGCCTTGCAAGTGTTGCAATTTTGTGTGCAACCCTTGCGCATTTCATTGCAAGATCTTTAGTCCTCTAGGTTGTTGGAACTTTCTGATATTTCCGTGGTATCCATGGATGAACTCGCCATGGACGTTGAAACTGGAGTTGAGGTTCTTGGTGTACTTGAAATTGACTCTTCAAGTTTGCTTTCAGACGTACTGGAGTGTCTCCTCCTTTTGAGTTCTTGAAGGTGAGAATATTGTTTTTTTCAAATTTCTTCAGCATGTGCTTGATTGTCTTTCGAGTCTCTGTGGTTTGCTTGATACCGTGTATCGACAGCAAACTTTCGACCAATTCCGTGACTGAGGTTTTAAGCATTGACCAGAGGGTGTCCAGTTGTGCAGAAGCACTATTTACTGTTGTGCAGGTTTTGGGGCCCTGTTTACTCTTCGGCCCTTATCAGTGGATAATTTTACACTCTTACCATCATTGCCCCCAGTGTGCGTATTGGATGCAATGGGCGGGCGACTACGTTGAACTATTTTCTTGTGGACCCCAGCCATCCCTTTGTCCTGGGCAGAGGCCTTCACACCCTCCACTATGGCCGATGGTGAAGGGCCAGATGCCCCCTCTACCTGGGGTCTTGGTAAACTCAGCTCTGTTTTTGTGGGCAGAGGAGCTGGTATATGTTTTGGTTGGAGCTTCGGCTCTGCTGTAAGCGTTGGGGGGGGGGGGTTCGTTTGAATTCTTTTAAGTCTTTCGGGACATCTTAAGTTCCAGGTGTGATGTGCCTTGGAGCAATTTGGGCACTTAACTTGGACTGGGTGGTATGCCTTATGTTTATCAAGGCATGTTTTTGTGTCGTGGGGCTGGCTGCAGACTCCACACCTTCCTGGGCGTTGGCAGCCATCTTTGTGATGTCCAAATCTCTGACATTTGAAGCATCCGAGGGGCTCTGGGGTGTAAGGCCTGTGTTGGAACCCGGCCCAAATGTTTCTCAAGTTTCTCTGGGATCCGTCCTCTTACTATGAGAAGGACTTGTCGGGTTTCCTGCTTTGTGGGTTTTACCTGGCATCTTTCCGCTGACACCACATAATTCTGCTTTTCGAGATGTGCTAGGGCCATGTGCAAGTGGTAGTGGAGGACAATTACTTTCCTTATTTTGTCCTCTGGCTTGAGTTCGTCGCATTTTCTGTAATTTTTATGAATCGTTTACAGCTGTCTTGTCTTTAGGCCTCAGTATATATTCTCCTCTGAGGATTGGCTTTGCTCTGATCTGGAGCTTGAGTTACTCTTTTTCATGGTCCACTACAGTGGCATACAAGGACCTACCTTCATCATGCTACACCTTGAAAACTGGCAGAGCGGATTTAGTCTGGATAGATGGAGTGCTCATCGGTAGAGACCTATGTTCTCGATAGGTCATAATGGAGTGGTTCTTCCTGTTGGCTTTGGTCACAGGACGCCAATCGCCATCACAGTCGAAACTTGAACAGAAGAGAGTTTTCCTTTTGGGATTGGGAGCAGCAACGTTGGTTCCCACACAATTCGTCCGGTGGTCCATCCTATCTGCCAACTGCTGTCTGTGGAGTGATGTGTCTGTCGTGTGAAGGTGACGTTTTGGAGGGAGAGAGGAAGGATCAAGCTAATAACCTAAGAGAGTGAGTTGGGGAGCATTTAAGATAAAAATATAATTTCAAGAAAGGTAAGGTGAAAGGTAAGTATGGGAAGAATGAGATGAGTGTAAGAATGGGATGAAGGAAAATTGGGACGAGGTAAGAATAATAGGAATGTAGGGAAAAAGGGGGGAGGCTTAAGTCATGTCACATATGTTAAGAAGGTTAGAGCATTTAAATATGAACTGTGAAAAGGAAGAGTCAACAGCAACAAAGTCAGGACTAAGGTTCCTGGTTCCTTCCTCTCTCCCTCACACGCGCCTTGACAATGGCCCCACGACGGACCGAAACGCCGTCGTTCCTCCATCTTCCGACGTGTGGTTTGGTCGTCATATCTTGAGCCACGTTATTGTGACTCATCGTCTGCCTATTCTAACCGGATTTACTACATCTTATCATAACCTAATTATACTTTTATTCGCCCAATTTGTCTCAATTTAACCTATTTTACCTAAATTTAACCAAATTTAACATATTTATCCAAATTTATCTTAATTTTTCAGACTTAAGACAAATTTAATCTATGCTAACGCAGTTAAACCCATTCTATCCTAACCTAATTTAACCTATCCCAAATTAATTTAACCTTTGATACTTAATCCTATTTTAATAAAAGTTATCCTAGCCTAGGGAGCCTGAACCCATCACGGCAAGCATACTGAAAATGGTACTCGTACAAACATTTTAGGAATACGGCCTGTAGTACTGCTTCTTGCTTCTTTAATCCCTACCATAATAACAGAGTTAATCGACATAATAACATTTGAAAATAGATTCTGTGACAACAGATGATGCTCCCATCATCAGTGATAAAGAAGCAGGTTTCGTAAATGTCTGCAAACTAGTTTAGATATGATATGTGTCACACGTATCAAGGCATATGCCTTGATAATATGCCTAGTCACACACACATGATACCTGTGAGATCACATAATAGTCTTTCACTGTATTGAATACAAGTAGGCTTTGTGTGAAAAAATTGCCTTCAGGAGCTAAACAAACAAACAAAAATATTTCGAAAGAGATAGGTTTGTGATGGGAATTAACGCAGAAATTTACAGAAACTGCAAGTTCTGAAATTCTGAACTCTGGAATTCCATTCCTGAAACTTTTAAGTGTTTGAAAAGTCTCAAAATGGAAATATTAACAGCAAATTTCTCGAAAAAATATATATGTATATATATATATATATATATATATATTATATATTCTATATATAATATATATTTATATATATATTATATATATATATATATATGTATATATATATTATATATATATATATATATATGTCTCATTGAATATGACCGCATATTCTGTATTTACTATCTTCTGATTTAGGGCTTCTATCCCTCTAACTATTTTCTTAGCATCAGGGCTTAGCTGAAACAGGAGTTCTCCAAAACTCATTTTCGTAATTTCTGGGTGAAGAAAAGATGTGGATTACTATAGAATGTATTACACTTATTTAAACAATTTGCACGACGTTTCGAACCTCCATGGTTCATTCTCAAGTGAGGAAATGTTACAATGTGGTTTGATTATATACCCGCACTGGGTCAGGTGATAAAACAATAAAGGTGAAAACATAGGGGATACATAGGGGATAAATGGGGTGAAACATATGAACATAAGAATAGAGGTAACCGCAGAAGGCCTATTGGCCCATACGAGGCAGCTGGCATCTACATACAAAGATTAATCCAGTGTAATTGGCCTGTTATGTTGAACATTGTCTTCTGTGTTGGCATCGTTATGTTCTGGTCTTGTCCTTACTCTCATTGTGGGAAGAGTAAATAGTTCCGTGATTTGGGTGTTCATGGTAGGTTGTTCTGTTCTTATGTGAATTGCTTCAAGAATTTGTAATCTTCTTGCATCTTGGGTTCTGTCTATTATGCATGTATTCTTGTTCAGCATTTCTCTTGTTAGGGTGATGTCATGGGCTTGTCTCATGTGATTCCTAGGGGCACCGGATTGAAGATGGCATGTCAAACGCCTCGTCAGCTTGGTCGACGTCATACCTATGTACTTAGATTGAAGGTTACATCCTTCGTGGGGGCAAGTGTACATGTATACAACGCTTGACTGCTGTAGAGGGTTCTCTGTCGGCTTCGGGCTGTTTTTGATAAGGAGTTCGGAAGTCTTCTTGGTTTTATAGAATATTGTCAGGTTTATGTTTTGGTTAGGAGTAGTGCTTTTTACTCCTTTACGGATTATTTCTTTCATTATTCTTTCTTCTTTTGTATGTTCACTGTGCATGGTTGATTTGTAATATAATTTTATTGGAGGTATTGTGGTTTCTGTTCTAGGTTCTGGATTATACCAACGGTCCAAGTGTCTTCTTATAGCAGCGTTTATTTCCGCGTTGCTATATCCATTGTTCACCAATACCTGAGTTACTCTTTCAAACTCTCTACTCACGTTGCTCCATTCAGAGCAGTGGGTAAGCGCTCGACGAATATAAGCATTGAGAACACTGGCTTTGTATCTTTGGGGGGCTTTGGAAACTATCTACTCACGTTGCTCTGGTTATACAGTTACATATCTGATTGTATACAAAAAAATGAGCATTAAGAGGACACAAAAATAGTTCGCTTCCTAGAGGCTGTAGATTTCCTCGAACTCCTCCGACGTTGGGCAGGAACCGAGGATGCAGCGAGCATTCCCCCTCTGGATCGCGACACTGAGGCGCTGAAAGAGAAAACTTGCCGCTCTAGGGTCTCTTGTGGTGTCAATGATATATGTCAATATATATATATATATATATATATATATATATATATATATATATATATATATATATATATATATATATATATATATATATATATATATATGTGAGAAAGCTGCATGAACGCGCAAGCCATATATCACTAAGAACTCTTTGACCCAGCCAGGATTCGAACCCATGCCGTCCAGGATCACCCCTAAACGTACACAGTACCGTGACCACCGCACCAATTGGGTTCGAATCCTGGCCGGGTCAAAGAGTTCTTAGTGATTATATATATATATATATATATATATATATATATATATATATATATATATATATATATATATATATTTTATATTTATCTAACTTTATTTGAAAATGTCATTACACAAAAAAGCAATATTACACAATATTGATTACATGTAGGGTACAAGGCTGCTTGTCACAAGTTGAAAAGCTCCTCCAGCTCCTCAGATGGCAGGCAGGAACCATGGATGCAGTGAGCATTTCCTCTCTGGATTGCCACACTGAGGCGCTGAAAAAGAAAACTGGCAGCTCTAGGGTCTCTAGTTGTTTCGATTAGCTTAGACCCCAACTCCTTCAAAAAGCTAGCAGCACTTTTACCCCAGGCACCAAGTGTCTCTGAGGCAATGGGGACAAAATTGTAGTGGTGCTCAAGGTCTCTGTATTTAAATGACTTGGCCGCTTCCCGGTGATTGGCAGCTCCTCCTGCTTGAGTAGCACTGAAGTCAACATAGGTATTGGCTAAAGTTGAGACGCAAGTGTAGTCCCACACCAACTGTCTACCATTCTTCCAGGGGTTCACCGTGATTCCATCTGGGCGACCGACAGGCTCATTAGAGTTGCGGGACATTAGGTAGCGGGGCTCTCTCTCTGCTGGACTATATATATATATATATATATATATATATATTATATATATATATATATTATATATATATATATATATATATATATATATATATATATATTTTTTAAAGGAGGTTGGTGAGGAACTCATTGGGAAAACTTGAGACCCACGAGCAGCCAGTTTCCTGTTCCAGCGCCTCAGTGTCGCAGTGCAGAGGAGAAATGCGTGCTGTATCCTGGGTACGCACCCAACCTCCGAGGAGCTGGACGAGGTCTTCGAACGCTGATTGTTTAATTGTTATATATTTGTGTGTGTGTGTGTGTGTTCTATGTAAACTGTAGTAGCATTGCAATAAAATATATATATATATATATATATATATATATATATATATATATATATATATATATATATATATATTAAAGTTTGTGAGGGTACCACCTCTGGTGCCAATGTGGGGACCCATAGCCTCGGAGAAGAAAATAAAACGTATTCAGAGGAGACCTTGTGGTTTCTCACTGAACACTAATATTTTCTTCTCCTACCACCCCCATTCTTTTGTATGTACACATATATATTTGCTTTATTTGAACTTTGTTACAAAAAAAGGAGTTTATATATATATATATTATATATATATATATATATATATATATATATATATATATATATAATATTTTCACTGAAGAATTCTGCCAATTCAAGTTACTTACAGATGAAACTGGTGTTGCAACCTCTCAAAAACCTTAGACACAAGCCTCATATATGTCATCATTGTTGCAGCTGCAAAATTCTCAGAATAAATCAATTTATTTCTTTTTAATGTTTATCTAACTTTGTTTGAAAATGTCATATTAATGTATATTTTATTTCACAAAATGAAGCAAAGCTCATCATTTCACCATCACATATCTGATGCTGCTAATACGGGGCGATAGCAACATTGTTTATATGTGATGTTATTTCCAATTTTATTAAAAAAAAAAAGGACATAAAAAACTTTTACAGGATTTCAAATTGCTTTCAATTATTTTTAATCTCCTGTATTTTTGGACTAGAAAATCAATTAAATACACATAATTAAGCAACAGGAGTCCTCCGTTTACCATTAAAAAATATTATTGTTCCTAATTCATTAATTTTAACGAATTACAAGTAACTCTTACCCCCCCCCCACCCCACCCCTCCATAACCTTCACCTGTTATCAATATTCTACCCCTCCACAGGTTTCCCTGCCCCCCCCCACCCCTAATGCCAGACCCTCATGCGACCCCCTCCCCCCCCCCCCTCACTAGGGGGTAAAAATCGGCATCTCCCAACTCTGGCCAACAGAGATAGCGAAGTTAAAAAATACTTAATGGTCTGAATATCCGGAGCTGACTTCTGCAGCGGTATGACTGGTGTGTATGATATGTGTGTGTGTGTGAAGGGCGTGTATGATATGCGTGAGTAAAGGACATGTATAATTCGTGGTTGTGAGGGACGTGTATGATACGTGGTTGTGAGAGGCAAGTATGATACTTATGAGGGGCTTTGTATGATACGGGTGTATGAGGGGTCGTGTATGATACTGGTGTATGAGGGTCGTGTATGATACTGGTGTATGAGGGGCGTGTATGATTCTAGTGCATTAGGGTCGTGAATGATACGGGCGTGAGGGGTGTGTATGATATGCATGCGTGAGAGAGGCGTGTATGACACGTATGCTTGAGGGGTGTGTATGATACATGTGTGTGTGTGAGGGGTGTGTATGAGAGGGGCGTGTATGAGAGACGTGGATGGAATGCATGCAGATTGCTAACAGCAACAACTCGCTGAACCATGAACAAATTTGACGCCGCATTGACAAAAATGTTGGAGCTTCACTCCGCATATTTCTAATAGAAGGAAGTCTAGACTCCGGACAGGACCATCACGCATTCAAATATTCCCTAGCGAAACCTTTACATCTTTCCTCAATCATGGCAACTTTGTTTACTTATATTTATCACTTTATCAGTTTCACTTCGAAGTTGTTTGTAACAATAGTAATTTCGTTTTGTGTAGCTTCTAAGCTCGTAAACTGTTCAATGAAAGCAAAACTTGTGGATGTGGTGGAATACGATAAAGCACCTAAATTATTGGAACAATCTCAAAGCTCTCAAAATAAAGCACTCGACACCCTAACTTATCCTTGAATATGTTAGATATCGTCACTGCATATCCTCTCTAGTGTACTCTCTCTCTCTCTCTCCTCTCTCTCTCTCTCTGTATATATATATATATATATATATATATATATATATATATATATATATATATAATATATATATATATATATATAACTCTGAATTGTAATGCGAATCCTAAACTTAAACGCTTCCTAGAAGGGTGGTAACAGAATCCATGGGCACCACACCAGAAACAAATTACCTATTTGAATCATACCCCCAAGAGTGCGACTTAACCAAACTAGAAATGCTGTGCAAATCAAGGGATCCCAGAATGTGAAATGACCATTCCCAATCACGACAAAGACCGTCCCTGTCAATCAGTTTAAGAGAAAAACTAAGTATACCTTATAAACTCCATGTAACCTACCTTACCCTCGTAAATGTCAACCTGTCTTGCTATTTTCAAACAATATTGATTAGTGACCAACTTGATTAACTGCTGATATCTGCCATTTATGAATTTGCACAAAACATATATAAAAAAATGAAAATTGTAGTCTGTTTATTTATTTAAAATTACTTCTGCTGTTCTGTGCAATTTCTGCTGTTCCATCCAACATATAACTTAATGTCTTTTTTCACTTTTTTTCAGTTCAATTCATACCTTTGATCTCAATTATTTTTAATTCTTAGTTTTTAAGTGTTTTCCCTCATCTTGGCCCGAAACGCTGTGCGTATTAGAGGCTTTAGGCATAGTATATAGTAACTCTATCTAGAAATCCAACATTCTGTTTGTAATGCATTTTGTATGTATGTACTTTTACCCTGAACAAACATATTAATATTAATAATAATAATAATAAGAATAAATATATAATAATAATAATACAGTAATTATTATTATTATTATTATTATTATTATTATTCTTATTATTATTACTAGCTATACCCGGCCACGCGTTGCTGTTGCTGTGGCTCAGCAACGCATGTGGCGTTGCTAAAACCAGTGCATCCTTCCTGTCTCCCAGTCCTCCCCAACCATTCCCCCTCTACACCGTTTCCGTCGTAATCCCCCACCATTCCTCACACCCCCGTCCCCTCGTTATCTTATCTTGAGGTTATCTTGAGATGATTTCGAGGCATAGCGTCCCTGCGGCCCGGTCCTCGACCATGCCTCCTTTTTGTTACATACCCCCAAGGAAGCAGCCCGTAGCAGCTGACTAACTCCCAGGGACCTATTTACTGCTAGGCAACAGGGGCATCAAGGAGAATGAAACATTTTGCCCATTTGTCTCCGCATCCACCGGGGATCGAACCCGGAACCTCAGGACTACGAATCCGAAGCGCTGTCCCACCCAGCTGTCAGGCGCTTTCTCCAACCTATTCTCCCCTCCCCCGTCCCCTCGTCCTCCCCACCATTCCCCCCTCCCCCATCCCTTAGTCTTCCTCACCATCACACACACTCCAGTGTCCCCTCGTCCCTCCCTACCATTTCCCCCTCCCTCATCCCCTCGTCCCCACCATCCCCCACTCTGTTTTCTGATGCATTCCCAAATCACCTGATGTTCCCATCAGAAAATTGGGAACATCAAATGATCTGATTTTCGCATCACTGAAATATAAGAAAAACAGTTAAAAAAAGGAAACGAAAAAATTAAAAAATAAAAAAAATAAACTATACTCACGTAATGAACGGTATGGTAAACAAACACAGCTCAATTCCAACTCAATGTCACACAAAATAATGAAATCAAAATGGAAATAAATCGAAATTTTATAAAAATTCTATTTATCAA
>WNGS01006636.1:643840-657401 GCA_020271785.1 Procambarus virginalis | reverse complement strand
AAGTAGTGGAGTATGGTGGTCGGCAGTCTTCCACTGGCAGATGTTAAGGCCGGGCCACATATAAAACAAAAGTAAAAAAAAAGGAAAAAAAAAGAATGACTGCGTGTTTGATAATCTGTGGTAAGGTAGGGAAGAGACATAAACACAATATAAACAATGCTCTTTAATAACACTAAGAAACAAATTGAAATAAAGGCAAAAATCTTGGCTTAATGGTGCAGAACAACAAGTGGAAAAATACTGAACATAAAACTGGATTACGTTAAAGGGAGGGAAGTGACATAAAATAACAAGTAAATAATATTAGTGCTGGGAATATATGCGCTAGCTATAAACTCTATTTGATCACACGAGGTGAGTCAACTTAGGTGTTCATAGCATGGAATAGCACAAGATATTCTGGTGAGAGAATGGCTGGCGGGTGGTTGCCCTGGCTAGCCCGGAATGTGATTCGGCGACCAGGTGTGCAGAAGTGGGGGGAAGGAGGGAGTTGCAGGTGCGTGTGGCTGTCTTGATATATACGTTAAGCCACTATAAAACGTATCTTGCATATTGTTGAGAACGGGACGATGAGAAGATATAGCAGGCTAAATCTCTGGGAAGAGATTATCGTCACAACTCTCCCCCGAAGCCTGCGGTTCTGGTAGAGTCACGTTCACGGAGGTAGAGTGGGAGGTGGAGCTGCCTCTACCTCATGCACTCTGGAGAGGGCGTCAGCGATGATGTTATCAGGCCCCTTGATGTAGCAGATCTTTAAATTGAAGCCTTGAAGATATAAAGCCCATCGCAGCAGACGTTGGTTATTAAATTGGGCTTGATGTAGGAATCTCAGAGGGTTGTGGTCCGAATAGATGGTAGTGGACCTAGCACCGTGCAGATATGGTGCAAAGTGTTGTAAGCTCAGGACGATGGAGAGGAGTTCCTTCTCTATAGTACTGTAGTTTTTCTGATGAGGCTTCAACTTGCAACTGTAGTAGCTGACAGGTAGAACCTCCTCGCCTCGCTGCTGCATTAAGACACTTCCGATGCCGGTACCACTGGCGTCGACATGGAGGATGAAAGGCTTCTTGATATCTGGTGAGGCGAGAATAGGATTAGAACAGAGGAGGAATTTGAGTTGTTCGAAGGCAACGGTTTGCTCCCTGGTCCAATTATACCGTTGCTTGGGACTGGTTAAGGTGATTAAGGGGGTTGCAACAGTGCTAAAATTCTTCACAAACCTACGGTAATAGGAAGCAAGACCAAGGAAGCGCAGGAGCTGCTTCCTGGTAGTAGGCTGTGGATACTGTTGGATTGCTTGAATGTGGATATTTAACGGAGCCAGGCTGCCACTCCCTATAACATGACCCAGGTACCGCACTTTACCTTTCGCGAAGGTGGACTTGCCCAGATTGATGGTGAGGCCGGCTTTCAGGAGCTTGTAGAACAATCGTTGTAGCTGGAGCAGGTGTTCGCTCCAGGTGTTGGATGCTACCACGATATCATCCAAATAGGCGTAGGTGTTGTCCAAGCCCTGGATGACGCGGTTGACAGCTCTCTGAAAGGTGGCCGGGGCATTGCAGAGTCCAAAGGGAAGGCGATTGTACCTGAAAAGCCCGAACGGGGTTATAAAGGCAGACAGTTCTTTAGCTCGCTCCGTTAAACTCACCTGGTAATAGCCCTTGAGTAAGTCTACCTGAGACAGGTAGCGGGCATTACCAATGGCATCAAGTATGTCGTCTATCCTAGGTATTGGGTAGGCGTCCTTCACTGTGACCCGGTTCAACTTCCTATAATCCGTGCAAAGACGGATTTTGCCGTGAGGTTTGGGTACCAGGATGCATGGTGAGGCCCAGGGGGACTCACAGGGGGTAGCCAGTCCATGGTCCAAGAGATACTGTACCTCAGCACGCATGACTTCCGTTTTGCTAGGGCTGATTCGGTAGAACGGTTGGCGAATCGGCTGGGTGTCAGGTAGCAGTTGGATGTCGTGCCGAGTCACAGTACACTCTTGGGGATCATCTCGAAACAACTCCTGATGTTCTCTGATGAGTTTGATGAGTGAAGCACTATTATCGTCCTGAAAATGATTGTGAAGGTCAGTAAGGATTTCCGAATTAGAAAGCGCTGTCTCAGTGTCAGTGTTTTCGGAAGGAGAAGCAGGGAAGGTCTCACTGTGGCTATATGGACCTGTAAATGTAGAATAGGTGGTTAGCACAGTGGGAGGAACACCCTGGTAAAGTTTAAGCAGGTTAATGTGGCACAGCTGGGTCTTCCGCCGCCTATCGGGGGTCTCGAGAACGTAGTTGAAGTTGTTCCGGCACTCCTTAACACGGTAGGGTCCTGAGAACCTGTTCTGTAAAGGAGAACCTGGGATAGGGAAATAGGCAAGAACTAAGTCTCCTGGTTTAAACTTCCTTACTTTGCAGTGCTGGTCGTAACGAGTCTTCATCCTCTCTTGGGCTTTCTGTAGGTTGTTGCTAGCAAAGGAATGGACCCTCTCTAGAATGTGTCGGAGGTTTTGAAGATACTGGGGCACATTCTGATGCTCACTGAAGGTGGCATCACGTAGAGAATCCTTGAAAGCCTTGAGAGGTGTACGGCACTTACGTCCGTAGAGCATCTCATAAGGAGATACTCCTAGTGACTCGTTGGGAAGACTTCTGAAAATACACATAATGAGATCAAGTTGCCTATCCCAATCCTTTGAGGTCTCATTGCAAAACTTTTTTAAGAGTGCCTTGATAGTCTGATGACTACGCTCGAGAGAACCCTGTGAAGCAGGATGATAGGGGCTGGACAGTACCTGTTTGATGTTGAACTCCTCCAGAGTCCGTTTGAAGAGATCACTGGTGAAGTTGGTGCCACAGTCGCTCTGAATCTCCCTCGGAAATCCATACTGGGTGAAGATTTTCAATAAATTCTTCACCACTGTAGCAGCCGTAATGTTTTTCACTGGAACTGCTATGGGGAATCTGGTGGTAGGACACAGGATAGTTAAGATATAGGCGTTGCCTGCACTGGTCCGAGGCAAAGGACCAACACAGTCAATAATAAGTTTGTGGAACGGTTCCTCAGGCACCTGGATGGGTATCAGTGGTGCTCTGGGAATGGAAACGTTCGGTTTCCCGGCTAACTGACACACGTGGCACAGTTTGACATGATTCTTTACATCGTTAACCATACCTGGCCAGTAGTAGTCTTGTCGAATTCCATGGTAAGTCTTGTTGAACCCGTAGTGTGACAATGCTCCGTGGGCCAGGTGTAGAATCGTGGGCCGCAGGCTGGTAGGAATCACTAGTTGTTCAACGTCTGCCCAATCGTCCTCGTCCTTCAGTTTACTGGGTCTATACCTGCGATAGAGTAATTCGTTCTCCATAAAGAACCCAGGAACACTGTCGGATTGGGTTTCAGCCTGAAAGAATAATGGTGTCAAGGTAAGATCATCTCTCTGTAACTTACGGAACTCCAAAGCGGTCAGATTAGGGGGTAGTTTCGAAGGGTCCTGAGGGACAGCGGTAGCAGTAGAGTCAGCTGGCTGTGGTCGTGCAGCTTGAGCACGGGTGGTCACCATAACAGGAGGAGAACCTTCATCACTCTCTTGAACCTTTGCTGGAACATGCTCAAAAATCGGGTTATCCAACACAGAGTTGCTCACCTCGGATATGTCCTTGACGATCAGGTTGTTTGGTTGTTGGTCTTCTGCCAAGTCGTTGCCCAGGAGAAGTTGCACTCCAGGCATGGGAAAAGGCTTTTCCCTGACGGCGACTTGGACTTCACCGGTCACGAAGGGACAATCTAGGTAAACTCTGGCAAGAGGATAAGGAGTTGTAGCAGTAAGGTCAGTGATGAATACAGTCTCTCCTGTGTAGGCGACGTTGGGCACAGCTGATTTCAAGACGATCGATTGTAGAGCCGCTGTGTCCCGCAGGATCTTAAGTCCAAAACGTCCCTCTGAATCTGAACCGTGGGTAGTGATAGTTCCTGGATATAGATGCTTGCTAAAGAGAGAGAGATCATTAGCATGAACACCAACATTCATTACAGGCTTACCGGACTTAGGGTGAGTAGGTTTGGGCTTAGGAGGTTCTATGTTACCTTTAGATTGGGACTTACCACATTTTTCTATGGTATGTCCATATAGTCGACAATACCTGCAGTACAGTTGAGAGGTACCTTGATCTGGGCTCGCTTTCTCGTAACTGTACCAAGACTTCTTGCTGGTAGGTTCTGGTGTCAGCCGGTGGATGAGGCTGTAAGTGTCAGCTGACTTCGCGCACTTCACCAAATCGGTCTCTTCTTTGTCTGCTAAGTATAGGCGGACAGGAGGAGGTACACGTCTCAAAAATTCTTCAACCAGTATGAGGTTGACAAGCTCTGGAAAAGTAGAGACATGTGCTGCCTCCAGCCATTTCATGAAATATCTCCGTTTGGTGTTAGCAAATTCTAAGAAGGTGGTGGTACTTGCCTTGACGTAGTCACGGAACTTTCGTCGATAGCTTTCGGTGGAGAGAAGGTAGGCGTCCAACACAGCTTGCTTCAAGGTGGTGTAGTCGTTTTCCGATGCCAAAGTGCTGAGTGTGACTGCTGCTCTACCTGTTAAATGTACTCGGAGAAGGGTAGCCCATTGGTCGTCAGGCCAACTAAGTTGATTAGCAAGGGTCTCAAAAGTAGTGAAGAACACATCAACCTCCGTTTCTATGAACGGGGGCATTAACTTACTTGCATGGGAGACATTGAAACTGGGAGGAAGACTAGCTGCAGCTTGCTGGAGTTGAGCTTGGTGTGCAGCGTCCCTCGTGAGTTCTCGGTCACGACATTCTAGAACTGTTTCTTCTGCCTGCCGTTTGTCGTGTTCACGTTGTATCTCGAGTCGCTGTTTGTATAAGGCCAACTCACGTTCACTTTCTTCCTTCCGGATGGCAGCTGCTTCCTTGGCCAGGGCTGCCTCACTGCTCCTTGAGGCGGATTTCTCTTTCTTGTTCTTCCTTTCTGATGGCAGCTGCTTCCTGTTGTTGCTCCCGCTCGATCTTAGCAAGTTCTAGCTTGAGCTTTATTGCTGTCAAATCATGCTTATCTGAAATGTATGTTGTTCATGAGTATCAGAATCTATCTTCCTTCATCCAAAAGATAATCTAAAATTATATTATGTATGGCATATTTGTTGGCGCCAGGTGGAACTTCCAATTGATACTCGTGTGCAAGAGTTATCAATTCGACCCTTTTAGCATGACGCAATTTCTCTATTTCACCTTCTGGATCTGCCTTGAAAGCTTGTAGGCGAAACATTGTGAAAATATAGCAAAATAAAGGAGACACGAATATACAGTGAGAATATGGTGAATGTCAGAAACAGGAAACGTGGCAACTGATACCTATCCTGTGGGGAATTATTAATAATTAAAGTTAATTCAAGATGGTAAATGAATAAGGTCGCAGGAAATCTTGTACCTGGTACTCACTGTGGGAGGATAAAGGCAAGAAAATCCTACTAATTAGTGGAAACTGAGTTTAAAAGACAAGTGAAACACTAAATGGCTTCAAAATAAATGAGGTAGTCCAAAAATGTAGTCATACCTTGCCAAGTCACTATAGAACATAAGCAAAGGTACCCACTGAAATTGAATATGGTATTTACAGAATTAGCGAACTTTGTGCTCAAAAGAAAGAACTAATTCCCTACCTTGGGTAAATACCATCAATCTGACCGACGAGTAGGGGTGCGAGTGTCAACTGGTGACGAGAACTATCGGCGAGGTCCCAACTCGCCAATAATAGTTCGTGCTAGAGGATCTTTGGCCCTCTTTTTCCTCCTAGAGTCGGATTGCAGAAATTAGGTGCTATTGACCCGGAGACAGACCACAGTACCAGGGTACCTATGTGATAATCTGTCAAAAATGTGAGAAATATCTGGGGACAAAAGATGTTAAACACGGGTAATAACACGGAAGGGGGGAGACGACCAATTAAGAGTATGACTGCGGCCTACAGTCACCACGTAATCCAAAGTTGTCTCACACTCACCATATGCTACTCCCGTAATGCACAATATACACAGCACCATATAATAATAAAATGATTAATGTAAATATTGAAAGCAAGGGAATGAAAGCCAAGTACGCTTACCACAATTACCAATACCTGAGTGCAGCTCCCGGACAGGCCCCCAATTATATGTGACGGTAAAGTAGTGGAGTATGGTGGTCGGCAGTCTTCCACTGGCAGATGTCAAAGCCAGGCCACATATAAAAACAAAAAGTAAAAAAAAGGAAAAAAAAAAGAATGACTGCGTGTTTGATAATCTGTGGTAAGGTAAGGGAAGAGACATAAAACACAATAATAAACAATGCTCTTTAATAACACTAAGAAACAAATTAAATGAAGGCAAAAATCTTGGCTTAATGGTGCAGAACAACAAGTGGAAAAATAACTGAACATAAAACTGGATTACGTTAAAGGGAGGAGAAGTGACATAAAATAACAAGTAAAATAATATTAGTGCTGGGAATATATGCGCTAGCTATAAGCCTCTATTTGATCACACGAGGTGAGTCAACTTAGGTGTTCATAGCGTGAGAGCACAAGATATTCTGGTGAGAGAATGGCTGGCTGCTCCTGACAATGGCTAGCGAGGAATGTGATTGGCGTGGAGCTGGAGTGGTGTGTTGTTTTAACGGCCAATGAGAACGCAGGGCGTCCAGTAACAAGCAGTTTGTCTGGGACTGTAGCCGTCGGCGCGACCAGGTGTGCAGAAGTGGGGGGGGAAGGAGGGAGTTGCAGGTGCGTGTGGCTGTCTTGATATATACGTTAAGCCACCATAAAACGTATCTTGCATATTGTTGAGAATGGGACGATGGGAAGATATAGCAGGCTAAATCTCTGGGAAGAGATTATCGTCACAATATATATATATATATATATATATATATATATATATATATATATATATATATATATATATATAAATATATATATATATATATATATATATATATAAATATATATATATATATATATATATATATATATATATATATATATATATACACATAGATACAGCGACAGCAGGCGGCTTGACATCTGCGAGGCACTACACATCAAGAAGTCAACACCAGCAATCAACAGCCAATTAATGCACAACTATATTCTACCCACTTCAAGACTCCGCTCCAATATAGAAACATCAAGAAATATGGGCCAATAGGCCTTCTGCAGTTCTATCTTTACCCAACTTCTATCTATACCCATTGTTCTGTACCCCACTATTCTGTACCCCGTATTGTATAACATCACCTCACCCAAATGCAGGTATAAGAGCCAATGTTGTTTCAGTCATAAGTTCAGTCATAAGTTGTGTGTGGATAAACTAAAGTCTTTGAAAATGTAATAAGTTTTACGAAACGTGCTCAAGTGTCGCGTCAGACTAGAAATAAAAATGAATTTTGGAGAATTGATTTTTCATTTACCGTCACCAGTAAAAAGAAACATAAGGAAAATCGAGAAAATTCGTGTTAGAATTATTAATCTTACTTTTTCGGTCATATTTAATAACATATATATACATCGTACGTGGTATATCGTACCAGGCGTTGCTCGGGTCTATCAGCCTCTCTTCCTCTGAATATTCAATAGCAGAAAGCAAAGTAACAATATTACTTTTAAATACCCTTTCCCTCCCCTCCCCCCCTCTCCCCGATCCGAAGGAAGCGTGCACAACCGTTACTCTCCCACCTGGAAAACCAACACTGGATCCCATATTGTAGGTCGAGTAAGAAGCCAGCTGTACAATGAGACACTTAATACCAGGCCAAGAGCCGGAGCTCGACCCAGTAAGCACAACATTCAGGAAAAAGTTAATTACTGGAAAAAAGAGAAAGAAAATTAAACCGTTTCATAATAACAGACAAAAGATTAAAATATAACGAGAACAAGAACAAAAAGAACATGTAATTATTACTGAAAGAGATAGACAATAGACTTGGTCTCGTAGAGCGCGAGGAGAGAATAATGCGTGTCTAGAGCACAATGGTCTCACACCCCGCGCCCTCACCAGGCAGCCTGGGTGGTACACCAGCCCGCGCCCTCACCAGGCAGCCTGGGTGGTACACCAACCCGCTCCCTCACCAGGCAGCCTGGGTGGTACACCAGTCCGCTCCCTCACCAGGCAGGCAGCCCGGGTGATACACCAGCCCGCTCCCTCACCAGGCAGCCTGGGTGGTACACCAGCCCGCTCCCTCACCAGGCAGCCCGGGTTATATGCCAGCCCGCTCCCTCACCAGGCAGGCAGCCCGGGTGATACACCAGCCCGCTCCCTCACCAGGCAGGCAGCCCGGGTTATACACCAGCCCGCTTTCTCACAAGGCAGGCAGCCTGGGTTATACACCAGCCCCCTCCCTCACCAGGCAGCCTGGGTTATACACCAGCCCGCTCCCTCACCAGGCAGCCTGGGTTATACACCAGCCCGCTCCCTCACCTGGCAGGCAGCCTGGGTTATACACCAGCCCACTCCCTCACCAGGCAGGCAGCCCGGGTTATACACCAGCCCACTCCCTCACCAGGCAGGCAGCCCGGGTTTACCAGCCCGCTCCCTCACCAGGCAGCCTGGGTTATACACCAGCCCGCTGCCTCACCAGGCATCTTGGGTTATACACCAGCCCGCTCCCTCACCAGGCAGGCAGCCCGGGTTATACATCAGCCTGCTCCCTCACCAGGCAGCCTGGATTATACACCAGCCCGCTCCCTCACCAGGCAGGCAGCCCGGGTTATACACCAGCCCACTCCCTCACCAGGCAGGCAGCCCGGGTTATACATCAGCCTGCTCCCTCACCAGGCAGCCTGGGTTATACACCAGCCCGCTCCCTCAACAGGCAGGCAGCCCGGGTTATACGCCAGCCCGCTCCCTCACCAGGCATCTTGGGTTATACACCAGCCCGCTCCCTCACCAGGCATCTTGGGTTATACACCAGCCCGCTCCCTCACCAGGCAGGCAGCCCGGGTTATATGCCAGCCCGCTCCCTCACCAGGCAGGCAGGCAGTGCGGGTTATACATCAGCCTGCTCCCTCACCAGGCAGCCTGGATTGTACACCAGCCCGCTCGCTCACCAGGCAGGCAGTTTGGGTTGTACACCAGCCCGCTCCCTCACCAGGCAGCCTGGGTCGTACACCAGCCCGCTCCCTCACCAGGCAGGCAGCCTGGATTGTACACCAGCCCACTCCCTCACCAGGCAGCCTGGGATGTGCACCATCCCGCTCCCTCACCAAGCAGCCCGGGTTGTTCACCAGATAGGTTGTAAACCTCTCCTATCCAAATTTATAGTAATTTTTCCTGACCTAAACTAATTTTAACGAAATTTTTCAAAATTTAACTTTTCCTGTCCTATTCTAATTTATCCTATCCAAATTTCTCCTATCTAATCTAACTTTAACTAGAGCTGAATTTAACTATATATGGCTTAATTAAATAAATTTATTTAAATTTAACTAAATTTATTTAAATTTAAGTAAGTTTATTTACATTTAACAGTTTTTTTAATTTAACAATTTTTTTAATATAACTAAATTTATTTAAATTTAAGTAAATTGATTTAAGTTTAAGTAAATTGGTTTATATTTAAGTAAATTTAATACAAGTACAAGTAAATTTATTTTAATTTATGTAAATTTATTTAAATTTAAGTAAATTTATATAAATTTAAGAAAATTTATTTAAATTTAACTAAATTTAATGAAATTTAATTAAATTTAATGGAATTCAATTAAATTGAACTAATTTTAATGAAATAAATTTAATTTAATTTAATTTATTTTAACTAAACCAAATTTAACCTTTAACTAAATTTAACTGAATTTATTTAAATTTAACTACAGTGGTACCTCGGAATAGGAGCGTCCCTGTTTACGAGTTTCTCGAATTACGTGCAGGATTTGCTCGGAAAATTTACATCGGAATACAAGGGTTGTCTCGGAACATGAGGGTGTTGATACGCGTACAGGCCGACTAGCGTGTGGTGGCACGACGATCGCACCTCAGTTTGCCAGTGCCTCACGCCTAGTGACTATTCCGCTTGAATTCTTCACAAGGATTTATAGTTTTTTTGTCGGATTTTTGGCCATTTGAGCATAAAAGTTGTTATTTTATATCTCGCCATGGATCCCAAGAAAGCCAGTGGTAAGGTTCAACCTAAGAAAATAGTTGTGAGTAAAGGCAGTAGAGGATGTCCCTTCTTCACTAAAAAAATGTGTGAAGTATGGGAAGAACTGCAAAGTTTTGTTGAAAAAACTCACCCCAGATAAAGCTGTAGCAGGCCTTTGTATTGACGTTTTAAGCGACAATGTGATGTCTTTCTACAGACAAGTGTTAAAATGTAGGGAAAAACAAATGTCTTTAGACAGATTCTTAGTAAGACAAGCAAGCAGTGAGCCACAAGCAGGTCCTAGTGGTATGCAGGCAAAACGTGCCAGAGTGTGCACACCAGTGAAGTCCTCATTGCCTAGTGTAATAATGGAAGGGAACTCCCCTTCCAAACAGTAACACCTCTCCTCCTCCCCCCTCCTCATCATCTTCCATACTTCCATACCAAATTTAACTAAACCAAATTTAACCTTTTTCATCAAAATTGATCAAGCTAAATTTATTCTATTCTAACTGCACATCAGAAGGTGGAGAAACGAAAATGTTTTGGTCTGTTCTGGACCATTATCAAGTCCTATGTGAGGGAGAGATTGATTGATTGATTAAGATTAAGCCACCCAAAGGTGGCACGGGCATGAATAGCCCGTAAGTGGTGGCCCTTTTGAGCCATTACCAGTATCAATAGATGATACTGGAGACCTGTGGAGGTGCGCCTGCACCCTGCGTGACGGGAGATGTCTCCCGTCTTTCTTCTATTCGATTGATTGATGATTGATAAAGATTAAGCCACCCAAGAGATGGCACGGGCATGAATAGCCCATAAGTGATGGCCCTTTTGAGCCATTACCAGTATCAAGAAATGATACTGGAGAGGGAGAGATTGATTGATTGGTGAAGATTTAGCCACCCAAGAGGTGGCACAGGCATGAACAGCACGTAAGTGGTAAAATTTTCGTTCAGTAAATGTATACAGTGTGCTGAGGTCGCATTTATTCGTCAGACTGCTATCGTGGAAAAAATACTGCTTGACAGTATTATGAGGGTGTCCAAATGCTGGACACCTTTTCTGACCAGAAGAATGGCAGTGTTGACGGCTTCAGGTGGTTACTGCATGATTCAGGGACTCTTAAAGCTCTTCTAAGATCGTTGGTTGCTTCACTTTCCAGGAGATCGTGAAGTAGTGGCATTTCTGTGAGTGTTTGGCAGAAGATGCATTCTCTTTGTCGGGGTTCACCAATCTCCCAGGTGCATCTGTAACATAGATGTAGTCTATATAACCGTACTGATATTTCTATGTGGATTCCTTTTGGATATTTAACCTGCCTAACTTGGTGGCCTGAAGATACCATATTGCAGAGGGCGAACCTTCTGCTACTCACTAGTGTAGATGGGCTGTGTTGAGGTGTGCGAGGAGTTTTTTGGTGATGGTGTTTTTTAGCAATTTCATCGGCTTTTCTCATTTAATGGGATTCCAACATGGGATGGGATCCGGTTTAGAGTTATGGTGAGTCTTTTGCCTTTAACCACTGCTCCAAGATACAAAATGGTGTAATTATTTCCACGTTGTCTTTTCACTGCTTTTTTCCTAATATTTGAAGTGCAGCTTTTGAGTCTGTGTGTATGATTGCATTTTGAGTGTTTAGTGCAATCACATATGCGAATGCCTGTGTATGGCAAACAGCTCAGTTTGGGTTGATGATACTGGTCCTCCCAGTCTCCAGTATGCCTGTATGCTGACCGTGCAAAGAGCAGCGCCAGCACTCTCATATTCTGTGTCCACCGATCTGTTAGTGAAGATGTGGGTGGCTCCTGCTACTGCTATGCTGCACATTTATTTTTCTATGATGCGCCTTTGGATTGTTGGATCATAGGCAGCCTTTTTCATTGGGAGACTTTCTATTACTATTTGAAGGTAGGCTCCTCCCACGGTGTGGAACAGGTGTAGTTTAGATGTGGTTGATCACCTCCTCTATCAAGAATCATTCTTTTTAAGTGTAATCTGTTTAGGACATTTCCCGCTCTGGCAGCCCAAGAGTTTCTGTTGTTTTGGCCAAGTCCAACCACCAAGGCCTGTCGTACTGGGACTGGATCAGAGAAAATGCTTTTTTCTTGAAGAGAAGACAAACCCGTTTCCAGTCTTAGAGTTTCAAGCCTGGTCCACATCAGGGCTCCCAGGGCAGCTCTCATAACATTGTTTTGGCCTACTTCAAGCTTTTTCCACTGCTGGTGTGATAGACCTGTGAGTGCAGGTGCGGCATAGTCGATCACTGATCTGCCTTGTATAGTGACTGTTGTGAGCCTCTTGTAATGTCACTTGTGACACCTCTTTGTGTCACTTGTGACACAAAGAGTATTGATGTGTGTATTTGTGTGGGTGATTAGATATGTATGTGTATGTATATGTGTATACGTATATATATATATATGTACATGTATGTATGAGGGTGTGTACATGTGTATACAACATTGATAATTTTGTAACTAGCGTCAAACATTGTTATTTGCTTAGCTAAACGAACTAGAGGATTCAGTTCCTGAACCGATTATGTGCCTCTGTAATCCTTTACACCACCGCCCACGGGATGGGTATGGGGTGCATAATAAAGAAAGAAATTGAATTGATCTGACTGCCTGTACATAGTATGTGCGAAGGACTTGCAGATTGGCTCCTCCAGAGAGGGAGGTTAGCGACCTGAAGATTGCCGTCCTGGCCGCAGTTCGCTCTCTCAAGTAAGTGACCTCAGCATTAAAATTCATGTGTGTGTCCAGGATTATTCCTAGGTACTGATAGGTGTCCACCCATTCGATTGGTTGACCCTATACTGTGAGTTGGATGTGGGCTTCGCTATTTTTGGGGGCATGCTTTTGTCTTGATAGGATTGAGTTTGATACCAATCTGCTTTGCTTCTTCACTGATGCAGTCTCAAGATTTGAGTGCAAGGCGTGCCACATTCCTTCCTTTTATGATGATGACAAAGTCGTCTGCGTAGTTTAGGAGCCTGCAGTGATGTGGGAGTTTCAGCCTCATTATTCTTTCCATTAAACAGTTGGACAGAAGGGGGCTGAGAATGCCTCATTGCGGTGTACCATTTTCATGTCTTGTATTCAGAGACTGTACCTTGAAGTTTTACTCTTGCTTCTGTGTTTATGAGAGAGTTTTTGGTCCTCGAGAGCAGGTTGCCTTTGATCTCTTTGTCGACGAGGCAGCAGAGATAGCTGGGCGCTAGCCAGTTCAAAGGCTTTCTCGATGTCCACGAATATCTGCAATCCTGGTTTGTCATTCAAGTGGGCTAACAGAGTTGTAATACATTCCACTGTGCTAACCCCTCTTCAAAGGGGGCATACATATCATGGTGCAGTTTAGGCATTTTCCACCTCCAGTCTGTTGAGTGCCATTCTGTCACCGTCTTGCTGCACAGCTTTGGAGAGAGATGGGCCTGGGATTAGCTG